>JACJUY010005912.1:85313-97384 GCA_014220935.1 Platorchestia sp. MABIK
CTCATATTTTCAAATGAATTCTCATATTCTTAAATGAATTCTCATATTTTCAAACGAATTCGCATATTTTCAAATAAATTCTTATATTTTCAAATGAATTCTCATCTTTTCAAATAAATTCTCATATTTTCAAAAGAATTCTCATATATATTCTACTCTCAATTTAGAAGTGTTTGAAAGAAGCACACATAGTTTGGCAAAAAAAAATGAAGTGGCGAAAAACAAAGCACTGAAGGACATGCCACGTCAGCTCTACCTCTACACTAAAATAACTGACGCTGAGAACTAACGAGTCTGTCTAAACGATCATGTGCGTGAAACAGAATGTTAACTCTTTTGCAATTTTAATGTAATTCTTGGCCCTGGTACACAATGCAAGTAATTGAACAAAAGTGAGCATGAACTAGGGTGAACAAGTACAACGCATGACCAACTTCTGACATAATTTAACACGCAAATGCTACTAAGAAGAATTCTCGGTGATTGAAATGTTTAATCGAAAACAAACAACGACTAAAACATCAAACGACCAACGTGTACTCACGGGGATAAAAAGCAAACATTTAAACGGAAGCATATTTTGAAGCTCTGAGGTAATTACATGTTTGAGGAGGGCAGGATACGGTAAATGGTTCATAAATATGGTACGTTAATTTGGTTATTTCTTGCACGTCACAAACTGGCTGTGTTAAATCCTCTCAATTTTATTTTATTTTATTTATTATAAACAAAGGATGTAGGGTGTCTACATTGTTGAGCATGTTAGTCTCGTCCGATTCTTTTTGATTGCGATCCAAAAGAAAATTAGGGATAGTTTTAGTAATTGATTTCCATTATTTTCATGTCAGGATATTAATTCATTACGGTGATGACAGAATCTCAATGACAGCAGACTGTAGTGAGTCTGCATGTATTCACGTTGTAACAAGATCTGATTTTGTTTTAAGCCGCCTGCACCCCACCAGTCTCCCAAGGCCAAAAGAAAGGTAACCAGCAATTAATTTATTCAACTTTCAACCTTATCAGAGTAAATGGACGCGACACTGTCAGTTCTCCTATCATGAATCATAAAGGTACTAGAGAGAGGGAGAGAGAGAACGTCGGCAACAGTCCCCTCACGTAACCTACAACAAACAGAAAAAAAAAACACCAATAAGACTTCTGCTACAAAAGAAGAATAATTAAGATGACAATTTCCTATATTATGACCTACACACGCTTAAGTTTAAAGCATCATACACACTTATGAAGGGCGTTCCGACGTGGCACTGGAGGAGAAGATACGAGGGAATGCTACCGTGGGTTTGAATTTTGATTCTACTACTCGTTTAATCTACTTTGTCATACATAAGAATACAGCCCACTACACACGTATTTACGTCAACGCCAAGTTAAACTAATCCCGAATATAACAATGATTTTCCACAGCATAGTTGCAGAGAGCAGTTTCATTGTTAACGAGCAGAAAGTATAGAGAGTTTGGAAACGTGCTGTATTAATCAAACTTCATATAGAAAGACTTCTTTCTGAAAGTTTACCTAATACGCGTACAAGAGACGGTCGAGTATTCCAGCATTGAATCATCGTTATTGTTCTTACGAGAGTTTAAGACTGCGCACCCGAGACGTACGCTTCAATGAGTGGAGTGAGTTATCTTCCTTCACGTTCAAAAACTTAGGTCGAGCTTTATCGAGTGTCTTATAAATAACGATGAAATAATTTCAACGGAGTTCTTTTGGGGCATAATATCACATGGCTGTTTCTTGTCTATTCGCTCAAAAACCTTAACAAAAATTACAGAAAACTTGACTTTAGTAGCTCGAGGCAACTTTTTATCCACTGCGACGCTCGCCCACACACTCCATGAGGTATCTGATCTTATGCGCACTCAAGATAGGAAAATCACAAGCAAATATTCTACCCATCAACATTAATGTCGAGTGATTAATTACAAAGAGAATAAATGATCTTGTTTATTGTTTGTGGGCTGTTGCATATAGCATTGGAGGGTCGCTCTCATTGCTTATTGTTTGAATATTTCTTTTTCTGCTGGGGAATTGTGTGAATGAGATATTTAGGTATGCTACAATGCTCATTACTTTCCCGTAGCTATTTGCTCAGACGTAGCAGTATTCATGAACTCGAGGACTCTAAATTAATGAACTCTAAATTAACTCTAAACTCTGAAGTTCTAGAACATTCCGAAACTCTTGGAGATATACTAATATAAGTATTTTAATGTAAAATCACATTTTACTGGTAGCAATAACATTCCTCGCAACAAATAAGAAACGACCATCTATTATGATTTCATACATGGAAGCAGTTGTACAAATTAAAGAACTAGTTCGATCGCTGCTTCCAAGAGAAACGTCTGGAACAATGAATAGCAAAAATCAAGAGAACAGACAAACACTCAAAATATAACTTTACAATCTGGATCTTCAATAAGAAAAAAGGTATGCATAAACTGGACGCTATGGATGAATGTGATTCTACATTTTGTTATGGAACAGAAGACGACATCCTACAAAAACTCTGACACTTTTGTTCATGTAATTTTAGAAGTTCTGAATTCAGAACAGAAGTTAAGTTATTGGACATCTCAGGTGGCTCAATACTTTAGTAGAGTCGTCCCCAGAATTACAAAGCCCATCTATCGAACCTTTAACAGTGAAATCTCAAATTCTTTGAAGTGCGATTTCAATTCATCATCGTACGGTAAGTCCAAGACCGGCTAGCCATTTTTAGGCACTTAACTAGGAATCTTCGAAGGGACCTCTAAATTATCCGAATAAATAGGATAATTTCTAAACTATAAGAAGCGCAAACTTGAAATTAGTACCAAATTATTGCATGTGACGAGTACAGCATTTTTATGTACGTTAATCGCCCCCGTGGGANAGTTCCCGTACCCCCTTAATGGCCTGGTGACTTTCTACATAAACCACATTTTGTGCCGATTCTAAAGTTTTAACTAATCTAACTTCTCATCAATTTCATCTAAAAAGATGAATTTGTCTCAGGCCTTCTAAAGCACTCACAGATTTCTTTCCACCCTGAGAGGGCTGGAAGAGACCCCTCTCTTCTCTGGGAAGGGTCTATTTCAAGTAAAAACTTGAAAATAACTTTCTATTTCTGCAGTAACGCTTTGAGAAAACCTATTTAAACTATTTAAAACTTTATTGATGACATTTTGTATTTTAAAAATCTATACTATGTATTTATTCTGTTCTAATTTTGACCCAATCGTTATCGTAATTTACTAATTCTTGTTTAACGTTTTTTGTTATTTTTCACCTCGATTCAACTTATAATTTAGGAATTCCGAAGAATTCACTAACAGTATTTAGATTACTTATAAGTTGTCAGCCATCTCTTGGAGTATAAAATATCCAAGAAATTATATTTTTGATTTAACTAGCCCTTGACCGGGTTAATCTATTTGCACGCCACGTATGGTCTATTAGTACGCCTCGTATAATTTTTCTATTAGTTCACCTAGTATGGTTTTTTATTAGTAGACCACGTGTAGTTTGTCCATTAGTACTCCTCGTTTGGTATGTTTGTCTTAGGGTGTCTTATGTTCAGATATGTTTAAAAGCCAATTTGCTGACAAATAACTCATGTGCCAACTTTTTTTGAAATAAACTGTTTTTCTTTTCTTTGTATAAATTCAGTTGTTTTCAATTTTGATTGATACTATTTATTTTTCGTGCATTCAGTCATATAAGTGAAGAAAGATTTGAATTTAGGTTAGGTGTTTAAAACTGATAACCCGTCGCTATACCAATTTATCCGCTTTAGTGTTCACCGTTTGCTGGAAGACTTGTCACAAAATTACCGCTGAACGCTGTTAGTTCCTCTGCACTTTCCGACAGCGCTCCATAACTGCGGTGTCCATGGCATTCACCAGCGTGGCTTATGGGAGGAACAGGAACCTCGCTCCCTGCCTCCCCAGAAAGTATACGAGAGTTTTATAATGCATGCTCCAGTAGAGATTGATTTGATTTTTAAATTGAAACTAATTTGAAGTTTGTGGATGCTATAGTTTAGAAATTAACGTTGGCACAAAGTGAGGTTTATCGAGAAAATCGGGCGAGGATTGAGGGCCACGGGAACCTCGCTGATTTTCGCGCCCCACGGGGGCGTAAAATTTTTTTAACGTACAGAAAAATGTTTTACTCGTCACGAGCATTAATTTGGTTCTAATTTCAAATTTGTACGTCTTATAGTTTAGAAATTATCCTATTTGTCCGGGTAGCACCCACGTCAAAGTTGCTCCACTCTATGTACGTGTGTTGCAGCGTCCGTGTGCGTATAGGGTGCATCATCTGCACTGGTCCAGAGTTGAACTCATTGCCACAAGTCGTTGTTTCGTCTAACTAGAATGAGTTACTAGATGTCGCAATGCAGTTAGGTTATGTACTTGCTGACAAAAATTGTCAGTCGTGATTGAGAAATGACAATGTACTCTAGTTTTGTAAATTTCGGAGAAATAGGAACGAATGGTATATGTACATTTTTAATTATCAAGAATAACTCATTTTTTATGCCCTAATGCAAAAACTTTTAAAATAAAAGTTGTTAGGAATCTAGAGATTTTGTCAGCAAGTACATAACCTAACTGCATTGCGACATCTGGTAACTCATTCTAGTTAGACGATACAACGACTTGTGGCAATGAGATCAACTCTGGACCAGTGCACATGACGCACCTTATACGCACACGGACGCTGCAACACACGCACACAAAGTGGAGCAACTTTGACGTGGGTGCTTCCTGGCCACTGAAACTGCGGATAAAATGTTTATGTTGTACGAAAATGAATTTTATTAGAGGAGGAAAAAATCGACGGTTTTTATTCCAATAAGTTCCGAGGATCTCGAGTCTACCAGAAAAGTGAAGGTAGAGTAACAATATACCAGGACCCAGTCTAACTTTTTCGCCGGAGCATGCATGTTTTTCGCCGCCCTAGCGATTTAATTACTTGGGCGGCGAAAAAAATGCATGCAGGCGGCGAAAAAGTTAGACTGGGAATATACCAGCTCAAGTCGTTCACATTGCTAATTTTTAAAATTCAATCACTGGGTAATTAATTGTGCTGTCACTTGACTGGAACCGCAGCGTTAAGGTAGGGAGATGGTATGTACACTTAAAATTGTACAGATATCTAATATCAAAAAGGAATGCGAATGAAGCTGCGCTATAAGAATGAACGTAACCATAATTATGATAAAAAACAACGTAAAAATAAACATTTTCATTATTTTATTTACAAACGTTTCGGAATATTTTAATTCTATCATCAGTGCTGAAACATAAAAGAATGTCAAACTTGAATAATATGCAGAAGAAGTCAATAAAATAAGTAAACAAACATCTATAAAAACTTAGATACTAATCCTCATTCAAAAACCGTAAAACTGACAAATACCCTCATTGGCTTACTTACACACACAAATGCACAAGCACATACAATCACACACACAGACGCGAGCAGACACACACACACACACAGAAATATGTCAGTAGGTTGAACCAATTTACAGTTTGATTGCACTCAAGCCTTTCTTTAGGTTGGGCTTATTGGTGGGTATGAATAAAGATTCCAAAATACAAAAATCTTGTTCGTTATTTGTGGTACACGAAGTAGAGAAATTGTTTATTTTGAAAGGATAATTAAACTGCTGACAATGATTTCAAATTGTTTAATGAAAGGAAAACTTCGAAGGAAAGTGAAGGAACTTTGCAGGTTGTACTCTCTCATGAAACTTAGCTGGGCCAGAACAATGCTCCTTCCTTTAGAGAATTATGCAGTGCTTATGAAAGCTAATTGTTCCTTTGTCCAGTTCGTCATCTTGGCGGCAGCTTCAAAGCAGGATGAATTTTACTGTGTCCTTTGATTCTAATTTTGACTATTGTATCATGAATACGTAAGTACCAAAGAAAAGATATGAATCTCAGGATTCTACTGCCGTTTTGTTTTAAAAAATTCGTTCATTGTTTCAAAAGTTATTAATGATTTTTTTTTCGGGTCCAGTATTTAAAAAACACCCTGCATATATACTTATTTATTTGTTTCAATTTTTTGCGCAAAGATAAAACCTCAAGGCCCATTACACTTCACTTAATGCTCTGCGACCAGTTAAAACTGAAACAGTTTTCATAAATTACTCTGTAGTCCAGTGAATAAATTTATTGCACTTGCAAACTGTTTCAAAAATAAATCTATCACTACCCCAGAGGAACAGACATGAAACAAAGCGAAATTTGCACATTTGATTTGTGAAAAAATTATCTTTCTGTACGTACGTGGAACAAACTATGAATTTCTTTTTGTATGTATGTTTGTTTACATGTTTCTAGATGTGCGTGTTGCTCGATGTTTTTATAATCTACTTTTTGACAAAACTTTTCTCACTACTTGATAATCATTTACGACGGTTTTTCAGTCTGTTTCGGTAGGGCATTTTTTGTCTTTTCTTATTTCGTTTCAACTAACAATTAATGAATTTCGATTCTCTACAGTAGTATTTACATTATTCATAAGTTGTCAGCCATTCATTTGTGTAATTCATATCCTAGCGATGATATTTTGACTGTTTTCTCAATTACTTTATTAGCCCCGACACAGCTACGGTAACAAACAAATATCGGCATCTAAGGCTGCTTTATTTCCAATCAATCCTGAAACATATCATCTTGTGTATTGTTTTTTCAAATGCCTTATAACTAACACTATATATAGGACACCATGATGGTTTCCCCCGTAAAGCCGGTACCCATTTCAGACACCTGGGTTGAGTGGGGTATTGTGCTTGAGTTTTCCCTTATACCCAACGGGGAAATCGCCGCGCAGCGCCGGTATTCGAACCCTCGACACTTTCATGGAAGGGCGATGCCTAAACCACTGTGCCACGGCGAGCCCCTCGTATGGTACGCCTCGTGTGGTTTGTATTTCAATTAAGGACCTTTATATTAAGAAATTTTTGAAATACAACGTGTTATACATCTCATGTATCGACATATTTCCAAATAAACGGGTTTTCTTTCTTTTTCTTCTTTTCTTTCATTCTGGCAAATGAGTGGAGCAGCGCCCGTAGAGTGAGAGGCAGCTGCGGGCAATTTATGAACCGCATGTCAAATTGTGGAGCAGCCTGCAATGACGGCATTAGGGGCCCAAGTATCACGAGAGCGGCGGCGGGCAGACTTACTTGACCTGCCCTCCGAACAACAAATAGGAATTTTAATGGAGCATATTTGAAGAGGCATGCTCGAATCTTACTTATATAATAAATCCCTGGGTGTCTCCCTAAATTTATAAATAAATTTATATGTTTTTGTGCATAATTTCTCCTATGTTTGATGGAATAGATTGATTTCTAGGAAATCTTACTTTTTGGATGAAAAGGAAAACCAACGTCGCTAAGAATATCATGATAAAAATCAACCGTTTCAGATTGCTAAAATCTATCTTCAGTGCACTGAAATATTATAAATCAAAGTGTTAAAAAAATTGTGTCTAAATATTCTAAATGAACCGCATATAGGATATTGAGATTTAAAAGACATAATACAAGCAAGCTCCCTCCCCTGCGACGCACCATACGGTGATGGCGAGTGGAACCGTCCCACCAGCAGCGCCACATGCGCCCGCCCGTCCGGGGAGAAATTAAGGCAACGCAAGGAATCCTGTCACGGTCAATGGCTGGGAAGCGTCCGTACAGGTCGATGGCAAGCGAGCAAGCCCTAAACTTGCTAAAAACTCTCCGAGGAAACTAGTACATGCATGGGCAATAATGGTCTCGTAAAAAAGTTCTTCCCGCGTACACCCAGTGGGGATTTTTTCCCACGGGTGAAGTCAGTGGGGTGAAAACACTTGTGACCGTTTCCCCGTACATTGACATATGAGCTTTGTCTTTCTTGACATCAGGGAATGAAATTGAAAGTGGTTGGGGATAAAATATATTCATAGCTACCAGGTCAAAATGGCAGATAATCAAAAATATTTTTTGCAGCGAGCACAACAAAATAGAAGTAAGTTCAGTGCCTCTAAGTGCATGCTCTAAATCATGCAACAAATTCATGATATTTCTCATTTAAATGCTTCACAATAATGTAAGGAAGTGACGAGGTAGGTAACGTGACCAATTTACAGATATCAAAGAAATTTTAAAAATACAAATTTAAAAATACGGTATTTATAGGACATTTGCAAATCGCTTAATTAGCAATTTTACAGAAACTGCTGTTTGCGTATATGTATGCATCTATACATGCATCTATATATGTATATACATATACACATACACACATGTACCATCTTACAAACCCATAATAGGCACGCATATATTTTTACACACATGTACGCAAATATTCGCAGCTATGTTGCAAATTCTATGATTAGGATTTTCCAAAAATCCTTGCCATGTTTTTGACTCCGGTGAACTCTTTTGTGCCGGTATTATATGGGTAGGAAATATCATAAATTTGTGTTATGGTAAAACATTTTATTCTCTCTGAGCTCGTTATTTGGCGTACTAGTTGATACGTTAGAATGAAAATACGCACACTACAAAAATGTGTTGAATGTGGTATAATGTAATGAAATGTGGGATAATTAGCGATAGAAATTCGTACCTACTTTTCCAGTGTGTACTGCCGCTCACAATTATTGTGGAGACGCAGGATGACGAGCTATTTTGGTTTTGAATTCTCTCAACGTTTGAGAGATTTTGATACTCTGGGGTAGTTTGTTCCACAGGAAGGAGCCTGATATTAACAGAGCCTTCTGCCCCATGTCAGATGAACGGTGTTTGAGCATAAAGAGGAGAATACATATTGGGCAATTGTGCACGAGAAACATTTCCTGAATACGTGTCCAGCCGAGATTATTTAGGAGATGTGTTACGTGATCACTTCTTTTGAATTTATCTTTTCATACCACTTTGTCTGTAGAATTCTTGCATTTTAGTAACTCTCTTTACAGATATCGAACTACATTTCCCTATAATAATCAATACGCGATGAAACTAAAAATTGAATGACCAATAATCTAGATTATTTTTCTAGCACACTTTTTCTATGATGAAAAACATTAAAGCTTCCTACATTTTGCTGCAATTTTTTTATCGAACCTAATGCCTCAATTTTTACGTCTTCTGATGGCTTAATTTCATCATTCATGTAAGAGTAAGATTTGGATTTTGTTATTGCATCTTTGGACCAAAAAATAATGAATTGCATTTTGCTCGCATTTAGTTTGAGACCATTTTGGTCATAACATGATTTCAGGTAAATCAATTGAGATTATACCTTAAATTGCGTCTGTAGTACTTCTGATACGGAACTTGTCATTTAAATTTGAACATCAAATGCATGCGACGAGATTCGTGTGTTAGAAAGCGTTGCAGGGAAATCGTTTATGCAAATAAAAAACAATAGCGGACCTAGAATGTATCCTTGATCCTTGAGGAACACGAATATTGTTTTTATTACTTGCCGAACACTATTTCTTGCCGACCACTATGACTTACCTTACACTATTACTTGCTTACTCCTGGAATAGCCCAGTGGTAAAATTTTTATTTTTGTCCAACATCTTCCTCGAAATTTACTTCTACTCTCAAATAGGAACATTACCCTTCTGGAAATCCTTCCATCAGTATAATTTATCTGTATTTTTAAACATTATTTGGCCAATTTCAATGCATAATGCTAAGAAATAATTTCAGGTTAGATGTACTCCGGAAAGATTTCGTCTGATTCCTAAACCCCTAAATCTGGGACGGAAGTTCTGAATACAATAGTTAGCAATCGGAATATTTTTTATGTTCGAAAACAAAAAAAAATTGGACACAGACTTTTTTTTCGCTTGTCAGGAAATGGTCATACGGTCGCTGGTGGAAAAAGTTCAATTAATTTTGATATTATTGAGTGATGAAGATATTTTAACTAAAGAATAAGTTTCCTACGATGTTTCGTCAGTAAAATTAATTGAATCATTATAAATGAAAAGTTCAATCGAGTATCGCATGTTGTACTCATTAAAATATATTTATTTACTTTTCAATGTTAATATTCACACCCCCATAGGTAATTTTATCACGTCATCATAAATCTGCTAATTATCTTCCCAATCTAATCATTTCACCTTCCCATCATATTCACATTTCTTGTGCAACTGATTCATAATAAACCTCACCACTCATGGTAATGTGTAAAGGACTCAAAAAGCCCTTTCTGAATTATTATTTATTGAGGAACATGAAGAAGAACACATTGCAACTGACCAATTGAAAACTACTGAATAGTCTTTACTCGCATCTGTTTTAGCTTTTGTTTTTAGCGCGTACCTTTATTATTTTTCTATCCATAAATGAGTAACTAGAAATCTAGGCCCATTTGATAATTCACAAACGTGATAAGGAATACGTGATTGGGAAATATTTTGGCCCTTCACCAGCCTTCGTTATGTTGACGTTAGAAATTGATGTTCTCAAAATACATTTTTAGCAAGTAAACAAAAATCGCATGAAAGAAAAAAGAAAGAAAAACAGTTAATTCCAAAACGTAGACACAACAGCGAATTTAACGCATGAGTTTCAAAGGAATTTTATTTGCATTTGTATTTATGTAATTAGTTTGACAGGCAAAATTAGTATTCTAATTGTTATGACAATGGTTGAGTCTCGTTATTTTGATTCAGAAATTTTTGTGTCTGGGAAATTATTTCTGATGTACATGTATTGACGTACACGTGTTTACCTACACGTTTTGACGTACACACATTGATGTGCACACGTTGACGTACACACGTTGATGTGCACACATTGGCGTACACACGTTGGAATAATAAGAACAAGTTCTAATAAATGTTTAATGCCCTAATATAAGTTTAAATTGCCTTAATTTCAAACTTGCCCTTCACAGAGACAGACAAAAGAACAGCCATGATGAAAAAAAAGATTGCACAGGGTCTTTATCACATTGGGTAGAACGTTCAAATGAATGGAGAACGTTCAAAATCAAACTTTTCTGATATTAGTAGATTATCCGAACTTGAACATAATTTACCCCTCGCTTATCTCTTTCGCTTATAGTGAGACTTCAATATATTTCAGTAAGTATTATAACTTGGACGTCGAACACAATCCATTCTAAGAAAGTGGTTGATATCGGAACCAATTTCTCCCGTAAGAAATAATGGAAACCCAATTACTGCGTTCCAAGCCCCACTTGACCGGTACATAGCAGGTATAGAAAATCGTCGTAAATTTGGAGCGCTTTTCACAGATGAACGCCTCAGTATGCTGTCACCGCGTAACTGTTTCTCATTTGTGAGGATCAGCAACAATTTCTGCACTTCTTCCGATATCTGAGGTCTTTTCTTCGTCAATGAGGTCTCTCCTTTTGCAACATTTGCTCCTTTGAGCTCTTCTTTCTTCTTCAAAAACGTTGACGTCGTCGACTTAGCCAAGCCGTGCTGCGTAGCTACAGAGATCCGAGACACGCACTCCAGTCTCAAATCTTGCCAGGATTTCCTTCTTCAGCTCGAGCGCTGTTGCAACATTCTTCCTCCTCGCTGCTGCTCCACTTATGTAATTGCTTGTACTGTGAGCTAGTAATTGCCACTCCAATTATGTACATAATTGCTCGTAAAGCAATTTATTTCGAATATCGACCATTTTTATGTGATCTATGAGCAGATGTAAATAGATTGGAAATTGCTTCGTCCTTCGGAGCGATTTTTTCACCACATCAACTTTTTCCGCGTTTTTAAGTTGTTTTAAAGTTAGGGTGGAATAACGAAATGAGTCAGCAATACATTTTTCAATACTTATTTAAGCTATCAATGTATTACCATGACTGGTCATTATATTACCCATCGTATCTACCAACTCAGGGCTTTTGTACTGAAACATTTCAACACCTTCTTATTAAAAATTTAAAAGCGAAGAATAAAATTCTAAACATTTTTGGAACGAACGAACGTTTCGGGATAAATCCCATCATCAGCTGAAAAACACGATTTGAAATAAATTTGATTAATTACAGATACAAACGG
>JACJUY010005913.1:0-12741 GCA_014220935.1 Platorchestia sp. MABIK
AACACCTTGTAGTGCCTTATCTTAGTTACCCCTCAAACCTCAATTCTAGTCTATCTATGCTCAGTAATTGTGATATATCACAATGTAAATTTTATCATTCATAAACTTCCAACTTCTCCTCTGCGTATTACCGATAGTTAATGGTATTACCGATAGTCAATGGGGGGGGAATATAAGTAAGGCCTCCGCTTTACGCCGCAAAACCGATCTCAATGCCTAAAGCAGCAACACCTGGTCTTATAACCTCGATATCAAGCCCATAGTGACACATTAATTGGCTGATATTGGATTAGTGAAAATTTCATTATCGGGACAACTTTGTTTTACCAATATCAACCTTATATCAGGAATTGAGAATTAAGCCAATGTTATTGTGGGGAACACCTTATTATCAAATCAATATTGACACAATAATTAGTTGACATTGGGTGATGATAATGTTATTGGGCCAATATATTTTTCCAATATCATCCGAATTTTCCAAAATAAGGTATTTCTCCAATGTTCATTTTGAATATCCAGTCAATATTGAGACTGTATATTGGCTCAATAATAGGTCAATAAATTTTGCTACCTGGGTAGAATGTTTTTGAAATTTTTCTCAATAAACTCTAGTGTTGGACGTAGGAGGGCCGATGGGTGCCTGTAACGGCTGCCGATGATGATGGATTTATGTTTATTTATTCGTATTTTCAATCAAACCATTTTTATACCTCCACAAACTTCATTTGCTATATGAAGCATAAATGTTGAGTATTTTGGTTCCTCTCACGGAAATAGAAAATCCACTACCACGGCTTTATTTAACTCCATCAAAGCAGTTTAACACTTGATCGGGAATATTAGAAAACTATCTTTGGGTCAGTAAATCAAACCATGTTTCGTACACGCACAAAATGTTAATTTCTTCAGTGACCTTTATTAATCTGATGTCATCCAATTTATCATTTAGGCTACGAGCGTGTTATATCTCAGGATGTGCCTTATAAAGTGAACGCCACCGGATGTCTTTGTCTGGCTAGGCTTCGTATGTCTCGGTCACGATCTGTGGGCGGAAACGACCCGACCGCCGGAAGATCTTTGTTGCTTGCGCTTGCTTGACTTCCGGGCAAGACTATTATATAGAGGAAGCTGTGAGCGACGGAGCTAGTATACGAATAAGTGCCTTGCTGAGCGTATCTTTATCCTGATCCTTAGTCTACACCTAAGGGTACAGAAGTTAAAGCTTCTGTACACCCTTAAAGCTCGCCATAGCCGTGTGTGTATAGGATCTGACTCCGTGCGGGGAGACCCGGGTTCGAGTCTCGGCGCTGGTGGCGATNCACAGGCTGAGACTTTTTCATATCGTTGTGTAAACGAACATAACTTAGAAACAATGCGAAATGTTCTTGAAGAATTAATGCCATCATTAGCCATTCATGAACTGGACAATAATGCGATTAGCATTGATGAAGCAATCTTAAATCTAACTGAAATTATAACGACCGCATACAACCAGTGTTGTCCAATAATCACCCGCACAATTACGCCGAAAAATAGACAAAAACCCTGGATTACTGAAGATAGAATCGTGATCAATATAAAGAAACGTCAAGCATACCTAGCCTTACTAAACGAAGGACGAATATCTAGAGTTACGTATGACAGATTCAGGAATCATGTGACAAATCAAATACGGACATCGAAACAAAACTACTTTACGCCCAAATTTACTGAATACAAAACTGATATTAAAAAAACTTGGCGCCTGCTTAATTCATGCTATAAACCGAATACTAATGCCACAAAAACAATTGAGTCTATCGTTCACGAAAATGTACACTATCGCGAGAAAAAAGATATTGCAGCAGTGTTTAACGACTTTTTTATAAACATAGGGAAACATACAGCCGATAGTGTCGTTAGTGAACCTACAGACCATGGACCGTGTCCGTGAACACAACTCTTTCGTTTTCACGCCAACTAATCCCGCCGATGTAATTACGTGCATAAACAACTTGAAAAATAAATCAAGTGGATTAAAAACATTCTCGACTAAAGTTCTTAGGGCTATAGCTAATAAAATAGCACCGTGCATATCTAATATTATCAACCAATCACTAGTCCAAGGTATCTTCCCCAACTCTCTCAAAATTGTCAGAGTGACCCCTATTTTTAAAAATGGTGTTAAAAATTGCATTAATAATTATAGACCTATCTCTGTACTACCAATCATTAGCAAAATATTCGCAAAAATTGTGTACAAAAAAGTGTATTCGTATTTTGAACAGAAATCTTTTCTCTACGACAAACAATACGGTTTTCGTTCTAAAAAATCGACGACACAAGCTGTAATAAATCATTTACAATACCTCTACTCTAATATAGATGAATGAAAGCTTGTTTTCTCCGTATTTCTTGACTTTCGAGAAGCATTCGACTGTGTGGACCACAACGTATTGCTCTCGAAACTAAACTGTTATGGCATACGAGGGGTTGCTCATGATTGGTTCAGATCATACCTAGCAAATCGGAAGCAATACGTTGTCATTGACGACGCAAAATCGGACCCACAGATAATTAGTCATGGAGTTCCACTAGGATCTGTCCTTGGGCCTCGCCAATTTCTGATTGTCATCAATGATATTACTAAATCTACATTATTTTTCAAATTCATACTTTTTGCAGATGACGGCACGTTTTCTGCAGCCCTTCCGAACCAAAATTCCGCTCTGATTGCGGAGAGTATGAATAATGAACTCCATAAGGTTTCATTGGGGCTAAAAGCTAATAAAATAAGCCTAAATATCGATAAAACAAAATGTATTACATTCTCATATAAGAAAAATAAATCTCTCCCACGCATTAAAATTGGCGATGGTGAAATCGAAGAAACCAACTCATGTAAGTTTCTTGGCATCATAATAGATAAACATCTGACCTTCAGAGAGCTCATCGCTCAAATTAGTTCTAAATTATCAAAATCCATCGGAATAGTAAATTAAGTTAAAAATTTCCTGCCTGAAACAGCTTTACAAATGCTCTACCAAACGCTCATTTCACCATACTTGCNTCAAAAGAAATCTTGAGTCTCACTTCCTATCACAATACTAGTCGTGTAAGACCACCAAGTCTAATCTTATCTCTTACATGACTGGTCCTAATAATGTAATTTGCCATGGGTAATATCGCCGATCTTTAGTCTGCTCTTAAATCATTTATTGCTTCTACGGTTAAATACACTCCAAATGACCTATGTTGTATAATGAAGTAACTAATATCGAATAACTTATCTCATGGATCAGTCTAATGCGAAACTAGGTTAAGTGATTTTAGGTTAAACATTATTCTCATCATTATTAGCGCATTATGGTACGACTTAGAATAACGTTGATGGTAGGATGCCCCAGAAGTCGCTGAACTTATTCGGGCCCACAGGTAGCTATACTCAAACTTGACCATTGTACTAGACTTAGGAAACATTCTACCTCTGTATCACCTATGGTAAATAAATTATTTAAATTGTAAATTGTGCCCCTAGACACGCTTACCGGAACAAAAATCACCGTCAAACTGGCCAATAGCCAAACTTTTCAAGCCCCCTTGACAAAAGTACGGCTCGAATGTCCCTATTACCGAGACGACGTCACCGTCGTAGTCACGGAAAATTCTTTGCACGACGTTATTTTAGGACGAATACCAGGCACCCTTTCCTTTGAGGAACCAAACTTCGATCCGACCCCACCTCCTCCAGACGGAGCCACCTACCACGTGACAACTCGAGCGACCACCAGAAAGGAAGCCGAAGTTGAACGCGCAGTCCAGGAACGTCTCAAACCAGATAAAAAAGAGCTGGAAACGTTAAAGCGTAACTGTGACACCTTACAAGGACTGTTCAAAAAGGCGGAAAACAAAACAGAGGAGATTAGAAACGACGGCCGAGTCATAACGTACGAACTAAGGGATGGGAATCTGTATCGGAAAACATTACAGAACGGTCAACCAACTTTTCAGCTAGTGGCGCCCTCGACTCTACGCAAAACAAGTACTCGAGATGGGTCACGATAACCCCCTGGCAGGTCACTACTCCCAAAAGAAAACCCAGGCACGAATCGAACGAGATTTCTACTGATTACAACTAAACCAAGAGGTAAACCAGTACTGCCATTCTTGCCACAAATGCCAAAAACATGCACCAGCCCGGCCTCCTAAAGCACCTATTGCTACTCCATCCCTAACCGGAAATTCCCCTCGTGTTGGGAGAAACCGTTACCGACTGCTCCCTCGACAACCGTCGAGACGAAAGGGAACAAAAACAACTGAAGGAGCTGCTTACCAAATTCGGTCGCCTATTCACCGACACACCGGGAGAAACCAAGACCGTAGTTCACGAAATCAACCTAAAAGACCCCAGCAACTTCCGCCTCCAGCATGCCTACTCCTTGCCGCTATCACTAGAACCGCAATTACAGAAAAATCTCGCACGATGGCTAAAACTGGATATAATCACGCCGTCCAACTCACCGCACTACTCCCCCTTGTTAGCAGTTCGAAAAAAAGACGGAAGTCATCGATTCTGTTTGGATTGTCACCTTAAAATCAAACGCGCTTCGATGCCGAACCCATTGCCGACATCACCTCCATCTTTACTCAATTGTCAGGGAAAATCATTTTTAGTAAAAAAAACTTAACCAACGGCCACTGGCAAGTTCCTCTGCACCCAGCATCCTGCCCGTATACGGCATTCAAAACGAGGTCCGGACTAAACGAATTCAAGGTAATGCCGTTCGGACTGGCCAATGCACCTGCTACCTTTTCCCGCCTCATTCGTCGAGTAACTAGCGGCCTAAAGGACATAGAAGTTTACATGGACGACATTCTGATCGCTTTCGACACCTGGGAAGAGCATCTAGATTCCTTGGAAAAATTATTAGAAGCATTGACACAACACGGCCTAACTGCGAAACCCTCGAAATGCGCTTTCGGCTATAGTAGTCTCCAATACCTCGGCCATCAATTAAGTAGCGAGCAGCTCCGACCAATGACAGAACGGATAGAAGCGCTACGCACCTCCTCATTACCCAAGAATAAGAAAGAACTAAGGAGTTTTCTAGGCAGTGTAGGATACTACCAACAGTTTATTCCTCATTACACCGATCGGGCCGCACCTCTGCAAGACTTCCTACGGAAAAATTCTTCAGAAGAGATTCCCTGGACCGACATCACCCAAGACGTATTCGAGGCACTTAAATTGGCCTTAACGACCAATCCCGTGTTGCAGTTACCGGACCCAAATATCCCATTTATATCTTACGCGCGGACGCGTCTGAAACCGGTCTAGGCGCTGTTCTTCTCCAGCCCAGCAAAATCGACTTCAGGCGCTAAGCACCTATTGCCTATGCATCTCACCGACTCAGAGAAGCGGAGATGAATTATTCTACTATCGAGAAAGAGGCCTTAACTATCTACTGGGCGTTCCAAAAATTTGAAACCTATCTGTACGGTCGAGAATTTATTCTACAAACTGATCACCGGCCTCTACTCTATCTGCAAACAGGCCGTTAAATTAAACCATCGCTAGAAACGATGGGCCCTCTACCTGAGCCTGTTTCAATTCCAAGCCGAGCATGTCGCGGGAACCGAGAATCACATAGCCGATTTCCTATCTCGCTTCGCAACCTTCCAGGGAAACGAGTGAAACCGCAAGGTATCCGAAAATGTTCCCGAGATATTTCGAGATAAAGCTTGTAACTATGTTCTCTTTATAAATAGTTGATGTTAAAAAGGGCGCTAAACTAGGGCCTATATCTCTTAAGATAATAGAATTCATTATCACACAACCCCTTTATGTCGAACGGTCTCGAAACCTAATCAGAGACCTAACAGGACTTACATTCTCTAATTTTATCGATCAAACTGGCGTGGGTTTGTTAAGACTTTGCTTTACAAGTAAAGTCTTGTCATTATGGGCGTGTTAGGCCCCGCACCAGTATGGCCAGATGGATATTCTCGTATCACGCTACCAGCTTTGTAAATAATGTTCGCCGGAATTTAATTCGAGTATCCTAGATACTCCCCACACCCCCTTGAATCCGGCTTGTCCGAAATTCGGGAGAGCGACTAAAAGAAACTGTCAGCTCTCTGGAATTTCGGAACCTCCTTATCTGTTACTGAAATACTCTGCAACGAACATTGTTCCCTGCTTATAAATCTGGAAATTAACCGAGTACTATCTTCCCCGAGAAGAATACCGACTACCAAGAAAAAAAGGGTCTCCACTCCTAGAGAGTTGTCAAATGAGAGGCGCCCAATAAGCGGCAGCCCTACATCCGCTGAGATACAGCCTCTACAAACTAAACGAACTAAACTTCGGCAACCGTGAGCAAGGTCAGCCCTTAAAAGCATCCGAAAGATCGAGCATCTTGGCGCCCGAACAGGGACCAAAAATTATAATAAATCTAACAATTGGCGCCGAACCAGGACAGCCTAACAAATCTAATACGCATTATCTAACACAAGGCTTCAACAATTCTGAAAGTCAAAAACAAACAAAGTAATTACCAACATTGTAAAATAGAAACATTTGAACTTATCAGCAACTGAAGTAGTCATATTAATTAATCCAGCAAATGGCTTTAAAATAAATCTTTTAGCCCACCATACACTGTAAATTAACAACAGCTTGAAAGATGTTATAATGGATTGCATAACTGGTTTAAAATTATCAGCTGACATGGAAGCAAAAAATAGTAATAATACTAACCACAAATCAAATTTTTGAAACATTACACTGGCTTAGGCAAAGTCAAATTAGAGGATGATAAAGTTCACATGTTATAGAAGGCCAGTGGTAGAACTACAGAAAAAGTTGTACTAATCTATTGCCAGAATGATACTTTCCATTGATTAAAAGTACAAAACTACTTACACAGTTTCATTTAGCCTTGTGTGTTTGGAAAAGCACATAATTCTAAAGTTTTTTAGTTGTATTTGCTACAAATTGTCATTGTTGATCATGAATCAGAAGCATATCCTTAAATTTTTACTAAGTTGAGAATGGAATCTTGCTAATAAAACCAGTTTAATGATCAGTGGAAATAACATAAAAATTATGCAGAAACCTACATGCAGTAATTATGAAATGGTGAGATTATGTTGTGTTGTAAACAGCTATAGTACGCAATATTTAGCTTCATCCATGATGTTTCAAAGAATTCATTTTGGGATCAAAATTTGCCAAATTTTACTCCTGTCTGAATAATGTGAACTATTTTGCTCTCAAAAGGGTAAAATATTTGATAAAATATCATGATTTAAATTTAAAATTTTAATGGAATCGTTTCATGATGAACGATATAAACGTTTGCTCAAAGCTAAATTGTGTATGAAATATATTTTGTTAGTCATCTACCACAATCCCCACGGTCACTAACAAACAGCCTCATTAACAAACACACCCCTTAAATGACATTCAAAAATATCCAGTAACAATATTCTAGCGCAAAAAGTAACATGACTTCCTTAGTAGAAGTCATTAAAGAATTTTTCGACAGAACATTGTTCAACACTTCCAAATCTCATGTTAGCTTCAGTCAAGGCTTTGTGCTCTATTTGAAATTCCATTCTCAGCCTTGAACGGTTTGCAGTTATACACACAAACTGCCTCTGGCCACATTTAACACCAGAAAAACGCATGCTTCTAAGGCCAAATTAAATTTCCTTTCTTCAACAATTGGGAACAAGCAATTGTGGATTTCTTGTATGAAGATAATTATGAGTGAGTTTAGTTGTAGGTAATCTGCATCGTGTCAAGACCACTCGCTCTTTACGAGATACAGAGAAATTTACCGTTGGCTCCAGTTTTGATTTGATTGCGAGATAGTGGCTAATGCTCGAGTCCCATGCTGCCTGCCATTTCTGTCTGAAATGTCGTCTGACATGTGGTGTGAGATCAAGGTATGGAAGATGGGGCGAACAGATTGTTCCCAAGTTACATGCTGCTTTTGCCAGTTGATTAGCTTTTTCATTTCCCGTGATACCCTTGTGGCTGGGTCGAAACATCCGAGACTGAGGGATTCCGGGCGGCCCCCACGTCAACCCCGCACATTCGCAGAGTGCGTGTGCGAGTCCATGTACGTGTATGGCTCGTCACCACCATTAAGAATCGTACCATGCGCACTTCAACAGCTGCCACACTTCGCTGTGTGACATAACTCTCGTACGAACATTCATTATTGTATAACTCTGCAATTCAAATATCATTTAATAATGAGACAAAAAACTCTATGTTTCATTTTACACTTGAATGTCAAAGGCGTTTTAAACGACACATGTTATATAATGAGTTAGACGAAATAGCAGCACAGTTACTGCGATACTACCGTATGTCATAATGTATTGTTCGTATGTCACAATGTATTGTTAACAATGCAAATCTCATTTAGTTTCAATTATAAATTGGTTAATTAGAGCAATTACCTAGTGCTTCATAATATCAAAGAAATAAAAAATATTCTAGTGCTGAAGCGTTTTGTAAGTTGCCTTTTATGCATATTTACGCCAAATGAATTCAATTACTTTACTGGGAAAATTTTACTACAAAATTTATGTGCTCATATCAGTATGTTTGATTGTCACATCTCTTATGTTTAATTTATTACTATTTTGATCGCAGAGTGCAAAATAAAGATTCCGCTATGCTCTCATTGGTGATAAGACTTGACGGCAACGCCCAAGTAATAAATGTAATGGATCTTATCACAAAATTGCACCATTTTCGTTTGTGTCAGGAAATTGTGTACAGCCTTTGTACACACCCCTTCCCCTATCATATATGACATACAAGTATAATGCTTTATCAATACCGAATTCTTTTCAGTTGCGCTGGCAATAATGAGATAGTTTTGAATAAATATAAATGCGTGTGGCCACAAAATTTAATACTACAAAGTTAGTTTATTTTTTCTGTGTTTACGAGACATCTATAACATAAAAAAAGATATTCAGTGTCATTTTTAAAACTTCCTCAATAATTCATAAGGAACATGTTATTAATTGAAAACAATAACATGTAGTGATATTTATTTGAATATTTCAATGAAAATAGGAGAGCAAACATCGCTGATAAAAATTTCATTGTACTGAAAACGTTTCGGGCTAATATCCATCATCAGCTCATTAAAAGAATCTGACATATATCACAGAAATAGAAATGAACGTTAATGTACAAACAGACATATACATGGATTCAAAAGTAAAAAAATTAAAAAGTAACAATGCAGTAAATAACATTAAACACAACTAAGAACCTATGATGCCAAGAGCGTATGAACTCAACTGGTTGTTAAGTGAAGGCTTGCATGTAAAAATGAAAAGCGATTCTAAAATTCTAAGATCCCAAACACTTGAAGCTACAAGTACTTCTTTAAAATGACTAGAGTGAGGAGTTACACTGCACGTTTCAGCATGATCGCGAACAGCGGAGTGAGGTGGACGGGTCAATCGAACACTAGTACTCCAACATGCTCGGCCACTCTAGCTCCGAGAGTACTTGTGGTCATGCCAAAGTACTCAGATGCACATCGTGCACAACTGAATGAATACACTAGTGAGGCTTGCATGGTAGAAGGAAGTTGGTCTTTATAACTGAAAAAAGAACCAATTGTAAATTTTTTCCTTAATATTATATGTAATTTTTTACCTGTAAAATATCTAGAAATGAGGGCAAGTAATTCAGTATTGAGTTTCTCAGAATACGGTCCAAAATATGGTAAACACAAATAAATTGGTTGAGAGATTGGTTCTTGAATGGTCAAATTTGGTTCGACATTAGAATTTTGAAATTTGTTTACTAGAAACTTTCCAATTTGATGTTCGATAAATGAAGACCTATAACCATATTGGCGAAAAAAATTCAATCAAAAAAAGAGAATTTTAAATAATGGACGCTAAAATTTGAACAATTTTTGTAAGCGGGAGCGAGCAAAGATTTAATGCAATTCAGTTCAATTTGGAAACTGCAATATCTATGAAAACTCATTTCTAAAAGAATTAAAAATGTTGTCGGATGATAATTACAGTAAACTGTTTGTTTCGGGTTTGGGGCCTGGTAAACTCTATGGTTTGCCAAAAATACATAGTTGCAATTTTTAAACTTTGTATCAGTTCAGACCGATATTTGCTGCATATCATACTCCAGGCTTTTCTGTTGCTAAATTTTTAGGGCAGGTCTTGAACCCTATTTCTCGCAGTGAATTTACGACAGAGAACTCTCGTTCTTTTGTTAATGAATTAAGCAAAATTAGAAATGCATCAAATTTTTTTATGGCATCATTTGACATTGAAAACCCATTCACTAATATCCCGTTGGAAGAAACTATAGATATTTGTCTGCAGCAACATTTTACTGATCCTAATTCTCTGGTTTTTAGCCTTTTATGTAAATTTTTTAAAACCCTTTTGGAACTTGCGGTAAAGTTTTCTGTTTCGTGTTCAATGGGAAGTTTCATGAGCAGATTGAGGGCCTTGATATGGGCCTACCTCTTTGCCCTACTTTCGCAAACATATTCATCTCCTTTTACGAAACTAGTTGGCTAAAGCTGTGGCCCAATGACTTCCGGCCCATATTTAACCGTCGTTACATGGACGAAACACTTTTGCTGTTCCGTGAGGAATCCCATGCAACACCATTTTTCGGCTTTAATAATAGTAAGCATAAAAATATAAGATTCACAATAAAATGGGATGAGCATAATAAATTACCTTTCCTGCATTGTTTAGCAACTAAGCGAGAGAATAAATTTGAAGAGCCAGTTTACCGAAAAAAAAATCCTTCTTCTGGCCTGGGAATGAGTTTTCATAGTTATTGCACTTTCCATTTTGAACTGAATTGCATTAGAACTTTGCTCGCTCGCACTTACAAAATTTGTTCTAATTTTTGCGTCTGAAATATAAAGAATTTAATTGGCATTTAATTTCACATTAGTTTTCAACAATTTCTCCACTTTTCTAAAATCACACTTTAGTTCATCGGAAATCTTAAAAAGCACAACTCTAGAGTAAAAATATGAGCATGCTAAGTAAAAAACGACGTTCCGACCTTCTACTGTGGTCATCATTAAGGTATTTCTGCAAAACAACATAGACAAAACTTACTATACCTGAACGTACAAAGTCAGAATATCTATACTAAGTAATTACAAACAGAAATTTTAAGCAGTTCATGGTACAATTTAGGAAACTAGTTTCATAAACGGAGCTGACTAGAAGAGGGCAGTGACCTGGAAGAAACTTGACTTGACACTGATGGCGTGAGTTTTTGACGATGCCTTAAGTACCCTCCTGTTCTCGGCATTCTTCTTCATGTGAACAAGTTTAGGTGGTAAGAAAATTCGTTGTACTTTACATTTATTATCGGTGCATGCTTTCTGATTTTTAAGGCTCTGCAATTTTTACTGATGCAGTGTCGGAGTAGGTGTGCATTGTGCTGAAAGCTGGAAGAAATGCATCCAAGTTGGGTGGTTCTTTTTGGTGGTCGTCTCTGAAGTGTTTGAAGATGCTGCTGGATGAATAACGATGCTGTTTTGCTCTTCTCCCCAACGTACAGGTGGTGTGTCCTACGTAGGAAGCCTGACAGCTTTCCTTTGGGCAGTTAAACTTGTAGACCACGCCCGCGCGCTGATGATCCGGTTCTCGAAGTCTGGGAGTGAAGAATGTAGCTAGTTTTCGTGGCTTGAAATACGGCCTGACGACAACTTTCCTAGAAGGATCGATTGTACAGGTGTGTTGCGCAACTGTATTCGTGAGAAAATCTGTATCTTTTTTGTAAGTTCCGAGGTTATGGAGTTCGACGTAGAGGTCAACTGTTTCTGCTAGGCGATTCTGACTTCAATCATAATATCTATTTAAAAGTGTTTGCACTATTTTGTCTAAAATCAGTGAAGAGAAGCCGTTGTTGGTTGATACGTGTTTAATGCGGTTGATTTCCTGCGTGCATGTCTCCCATGTCGAGTAATATTTCAATGCGAGATGAAGTAGTGTCTTTGCAATTGATTTCTTATAGGACAGGGGCACCTGGGAAGTGAAGTGAGTATATGAGCCATTATCCGTAGGTTTAACGTAGACAGAAGTTGAAAAATGTTTCCCTTTTAGTTCCATGCGGACGTCCAAGAAGTGAAACTGGTTTTCTTGCATTTCGCCATGAGTAAACCGCAGAACAGAATTGTTGTGCATTCTTCTTTTGAAACAATGAAGGTGATGCGAACTTGAAAATACTGCCAAAATGTCGTCCACATACCGCTTGTAGTATTTTGGGTTTGATATTTTTTGTTGTGAAAGCAGGTTTTCTTCCAGGTATGACATGTAGAAGTCGGCGAACGTTGGCCCCAGGGGAGATCCCATACTCCCCCCGTCGGTTTGGATGAATGTATGGCCATTGTGCTGGAATGGCGTCTCAGTCGTGCAAATTAGCAACAGATTTTTGAATATTTCATGCGGAATGCTAGGGGGCGGCAGGGATGGATGGTGGTATAGTCTTGACATGATTATATCGACTGTTTCATGAACGGGTACGTTAGTAAAAAGGGATTCAACATCAAGTGAGACAACTTTATCGGTGGGTGATATTTCCATGGAGCCCAGATCGATGAGCAGCTGGTCGCTGGAGGAAAGCATGTAAGTTTGGTTGATGTATGGGCGGATAATTCCGTTAATCCACTGCGCCACTTCATGGGTGGCTGTCCCAGTCATGCTAATGATGGGGCG
>JACJUY010005913.1:14169-25713 GCA_014220935.1 Platorchestia sp. MABIK
CGTTAAACCTACGGATAATGGCTCATATACTCACTTCACTTCCCAGGTGCCCCTGTCCTATAAGAAATCAATTGCAAAGACACTACTTCATCTCGCATTGAAATATTACTCGACATGGGAGACATGCACGCAAGAAATCAACCGCATTAAACAAGTATTAACCAACAACGGCTTCCCTTCACTGATTTTAGACAAAATAGTGCAAACACTTTTAAATAGATATTATGATTGAAGTCAGAATCGCCTAGCAGAAACAGTTGACCTCTACGTCGAACTCCATAACCTCGGAACTTACAAAAAAGATGCAGATTTTCTCACGAATACAGTTGCGCAACACACCTGTACAATCGATCCTTCTAAGAAAGTTGTCGTCAGGCCGTATTTCAAGCCACGAAAACTAGCAACATTCTTCACTACCATAAATGATATAGATTGATTTCTGGGAAACCTTACTTTTAGGATAAAAAGGAAAACCAAAGTGGCTAAGAATATCATGATAAAAAACAAACATTTCGGATTATAAAAAAATCCATCTATAGTATTCTGAAATACAATAAATCGTAGTACTAAAACATTGTAGGTATAAATCTACTGAATAAATCGGATGTAAGATAATGAAATTTAAAAGACATGATAAAACAAAACCTATACAAAATTTCAACAAACAATGGAAAGTTTCACCGCCGCATCACACTCATTTATTGACGGACGGTTTTTTAAAATGTATATCGATTCCAAAATGCGGAGATCGGACAAATTTGATGTTGAATCCAAAATTTTAAAATTTGGATTTTTAAAAATATGGTCTTTCTCCAAACAGTGTTCTCTTATAGAAGAGTTAGATGGTTTGGTGAGATTACAGCCGGTGCGAAAGGAGACTCCCCTGTGTTGTGCACACCTCACAAACAATTGGAGCCCAGTGCTACCAATGTAAGAGCGCTCGCAGCGGTCACACATATATTGATGTACAACTGAGGTGCGCAACATCATATCCGGAGTATCCCTTCGCTTAAAATATGATCCGAGCTTCCTATCATTTTTAAAATATGAGCAAGGGTTTATTTGTGGGAAAAACCTTTTAACTGTTGACACAACTTCCATTTTCTTTTTCTCTGTGCGGGATCCTATAGAAGGTAACTGAAAATACAACCTAAGCTTCGGCACAATAAGAATTCTCGGCTTTGAAGTGAACTTTCTACTCAAAAATTTTCGTAATTCACTAGTAAAAATATCCTTCGGGTAATTATTCGAACAGCAATAATTTTGCAAATTATTCATCTCTAAATGGAACAACTTGTAGGACGATGAAATTTCAAACTCTCTGTGAATTAACGTTCCTATCCCTGAAATTTTGTATTTTGAGATTATGTTACTGAAAAAGTTCGTGCCCAATCCCGTGAAAGTTGCTTTTCGAAAGACTGAAGTCATGAATTTGTCTCCAGATCTTGTCTCTTTTACATCTAAAAATTACAATACATTATTCACTGCTAGTTCACATGTGAATTTGAAAATCCTGTGACATTCATTAAAATATTGAAAAAACTGTTCGGAATCTCGGCTGTTTTTGAAAAAAATAAACGTATCGTCAAGATACCTTCGGTAAAACACTGGTTTAAAATTATCTGGACATGGTTTTAAAAACTTTTCTTCAAAATTGTTCAGGAAGATATTAGCCACAATGGGGGATAAAGCAGATCCCATTGCCAAACCATCAACTTGTTTATAAATTGTGTTATTAAACTTGAAGAATGAGTCCTTAAGCGTTAACTCGAGCAATTTTTTCATAGTTGTTTTGGATAAACCTTCATGGACCATTGAGGGTTCTGTAAAAATTTCATCTAAAATTCCGCAAATAGCCTCGTTAACCGGCACATTGGTATATAAAGATTCTACATCCAAACTACACATAACAAGAGAATTTGCATTAACAATAGACTTCAGACAATTAACAAATTCAAACGAGTTGTTTAAAAGGATTTCATTTGGTACTAAATGTGACAGGTACGGAATTAAAGCTTTACCTTAGCGAAAATTATGCATATTGCGCGTGGACAGGATTGGGCGGATAGGTGTGTTTGGCTTGTGGCTTTTTGGAAGTCCATATAGAAACCCCAGCTGTGAACCGGTTGTATAGGCATCATCATAAAGTTGGTAATTTATTTGATGAGTATTTCTCAACTTTCTCAAGGCGTTTTTCAGCCTATCTTCCAAACGGACTAAAAGTCGTTTTTCGTCCTCATTCACAGCTACAAATTTAGAAGGATCGCTTATGATAGATTCTTCCTTATTCACGTAGTCTATTCTATCTAAAATAGCGACACCTTTCCCTTTGTCTAAGTTGGTGACATATATAGACTTATCTTCGGAAAGGGTTCTTAATATGTTAAAGTCGTTCTCTAAGAACACCGGGCACACATTCTTGAGAGTTCGAGAACCGGATCTTCAGCGCGCGGGCGTGGTCTATAGGTTTAACTGCCCAGAGGAAAGCTGTCAGGCTTCCTACGTAGGACACACCCCCCGCACGTTGGAGAGAAGAGCAAAACAGCATCGTTATTCATCCAGCAGCATCTTCAAACACTTCAGAGACGACCACCAAAAAGAACCACCCAACATGGATGCATTTCTTCCAGCTTTCAGCATAATGCGCACCTACTCCGACACTGCATCAGTAAAAATTGCAGAAGCCTTTGAAATCAGAAAACATGCACCGATAATAAATGTAAAGTACAACGAATTTTTCAACTACCTAAACTTGTTCACATGAAGAAGAATGCCGAGAACAGGAGGGTACTTAAGGCATCGTCAAGAACTCACGCCATCAGTCTCAAGTCAAGCTTCGTCCAGGGTACTTCCCTCTTCTAGTCTGCTCCGTTTATCAAACTAGCTTCCTAAACTGTACCATGAACTGCTTAAAATTTCTGTTTGTAAATACTTAGTATAGATATTCTGACTTGGTACGTTCAGGTGTAGTAAGTTTTATCTCTTGTTGTTTTGCAGAAATACCTTGATAATGACCACAGTAGAAGGTCGAAACGTCGTTCTTTACTTAGCATGCTCATATTTTTACTCAAGAGTTGTGCTTTTTAAGATTTCCGATGAACTAAAATGTGATTTTAAAAAAGTGGAGAAATTGTTAAAAACTAATATCTGAAATACAGCGGGAAATGTAAGTTCTAGTTAGACATACCAAAAGTTGGCAACGCTCGTGACAGCAACTATCGCAGCCAGTCTTCTATTGGTCTCAGGCCCAACAACAGTAAACGTTGGCCGAGTGTGTGTACATAAATTAACTAATGTGGTTAAGGATCTACTCTACTTATTTCTAGCTACTATTACTTAACTCTATTCTATTCTTTTCTATATATTCCCACCTATCTCCGCTCTACTCTTACTGGCAAGATGTCTGGTTTTTGAGTATTTAAATTGTAAGATATCTAGGAGGTGATTGAATTATTTACCTTATGTGATGTGTCATTACCATTGCTATTGCTATACTATTTGTCTATTGATGAGGTATTGTGTTACTATGTCTATGTTGATCTAATCATGGGGGTTAGTGATAACTTAACCCTTTGGTAAAGCCTAGTGTGGAATTGCTATATTCTTTAGGAAAGGCTACCATAGCTACTACTAAATTATCTTTGGTATGCTATACTAGCGTCTTTCATTTAGAGTTTTCTATTTTTGATTAAATTTTTTTCAACAAAATGGTTTAAGGTCTTCATTTATTGAACATCAAATTGGAAAGTTTTAAGCAAACAAATTTCAAAATGCTAATGTCGAACCAAATTTGACCATTCAAGAACCAATCTCTCAATCAATTCATTTGTGTTGACCATATTTTGGACCGTATTCTGAAAAACTTGAAACTGAATTACTTGCCCTCCTTTCTAGACATTATACAGGTATAAAATTTCATATAATAATAAGAAAAAATTTACACTTGATTCTTTTTTCAATCATAAAGACCAACTTCTTTCTACCATGCAGGCCTCACTAGTGTATTCATTCAGTTGTGCACGATGTGCATCTGAGTACTTTGGCATGACCACACGTACTCTCGGAGCTAGAGTGGCCGAGCAGGTTGGAGTAAGTTTTTGTACTGGTGTTCGATCGGCCCGTCTACCTCACTCCGCTGTTCGCGATCATGCTGAAACGTGCAATGTAACTCCTCACTTTAGTCCTTTTAAAGTAGGACGTGTAGCTTCAAGTGTTTTAGATCTTAGAATTTTAGAATCGCTTTTCATTTTTAAATGCAAGCCTTCACTTAACAACTAGTTGAGTTCATACCCTCTTAGCATTTTACGTTCTTAGTTGTGTTTCGTGTTTACTGCATTTGTATTTTTTTATTTTATTTAACTTCCGATTTCGTGTTTATGTCTGTTTGTACATCTACATTTATTTCTATTTCAGTGATATATGTCAGATTCTTTTAATGAGCTGATGATGGGTATTAGCCCGAAACGTTCTCAGTATAATGAAATTTTGATCAGCAATTTTTGCTCCTCTATTTTTATTGAATTGAAGAAAATTCCGGAAAATGTATTTGATTATTTGAATATAGGAATTATTATTTCATCATTTTTTTATCATATCAATATTATTATTTAGTCATTTTTATTGATCGTAACTTTCATTGTTTGTTATTAACTTAGTACGATTGCTTTATTATTGAGCCAACCTGAAACAAATACATCTAAGAAACATTTGAAAGAAAAATTTTTCAAAAGCATTATTGCATCCTCCGAGAATTAAGGAATTTCAGCATTTGGGATATTCCTAGATATATATAATGATATGTTCCTTTTTCTTTTTACTCTTTTTAAATTTTCCTCATCTTTCCCCTTCACCGGTAAACGCACGAATTCAAAACTATCTGGTAAGTTAACTCCTTCCATCTTGCATATAAGCTCGCACTGCGTAAGGCTATTTCCAAATCACCACTGGCAATGTTTTCTAAGCAAGGCATAACCTAACTGCATTGTGACATCCGGTAACATATTATAGTTAGACGATACAGCGACTTCTGACAATGAGAGAAACTCTGGACGAGTGCATATGACGCACCCAACACGCACACAGACGCAGCAACACACGCACATGAAAATGTACGAGGATGACGTGAGTGCTTCCGGGTGGCACACTTGGTAATTTTCGCCTTAGTCTGTGACTGGCAGATGTTGGGTTGGGTTCATGTCTGACGTTCGATACAAAGCACCATTGAATGAGTAATTTATCGAATCCTCAAGCTTCTTTAACCAACTGTTTTTCCGAAGGCACCAGCCTTTGGAAATCAGTCTCTTCTGCGCATTTAGATCACACTGAAGCTATCAATAGGTATGGAAATAACAAATCCAGTCGGCTGCAATCTGGTGCTTGACAATAAAATGTTTCCAATCTGTCACACGCTCCCGCAACAAATGCACCAATATTTTTATGCTGAAGAAAAAAAAATGTTCAAGGCTATTAGCAATTAAAAGCATCAGAATAACAGACATGTTAAAAAATGCCCTATCTATGAATACCAACAAAATATAAGATGAATAAATTTCTTACAGGTAAACACGACTAGAAGAAGAAAATCAGAATAGGCCATATTTGTATTCCACAAAGAATGAGAGGACTAAATCATGCAATCTACTTTAATACAATCTCATAAGTGACGAAATACCTTTTCCTTGAGCACCAACCAGCATATTATGAGCTTTCTCTTCTGTGCTTAACGATAAGTTTGATGACCAACCGAATGAAGGTATCGTAATACATTGTGCGTCAACTTTAATTTAATCGAAATGGCGATTGATCGATTTTTCCGGATGAATGATTAGTTTTTATAACATATTTATTCATGATTGGTAGCTATTTTTTTAGCAGTTTCTATCGACTAGATTCTGAGCTAAATAAAAAATGAAAGCTATCTTCTGCCAATAGTGTTCATTTTTGTGACATATTTTACGAAAATTAAGGTTTCATAATTCACGACGAACAATAGATGACGTTAAATAAACCGAAAAATTCATGATTTCTTAATATTCTGAGATCAGAACAAACTAGACGTGACCAATCCAGACCAGAGACCGGACCAGAGACCTAACCAGAGACTTGACCGACCAGAAACCTGACCATAGACCATGGTAGACTACAGGAGGTAAAGTCACTTTTACGTGGACGGCCGCGCACATTTGCTAATTCGACTAGCCAATAGAAGGCTTCATTTCAATCAAGCCGGATGACGTCACCTACACACCATGACGTCAGCGGCGGCAGCAGACTACCACGCAGCAAACTCTGTCATACCAGACGTACGATCAATAACAGGACCGACTGCCTATGTGCTACCGCAGGTAAGGAATTGAATTTTTGAAAAATTGAATTCGGTCCGGCCACGTGCAAATCTACCAGAACTAAAAGGTTTTCGATCTTCAATTTAATCATACTGGCAGCTTCATAAATTGAAAGCTCTGTTCAAACTGTCAGAAAATTTCCCTTTTTCAATCGTACAAAACATTTTAATACCTTTTCCATTGAAGCTGACGATTGCGCGCCGTGTTCAATCGTAAAAAAGGATAATATAAGATTCCGTGTTCAGATATTTATTTGAAATAAAACTTGTGATATATTCCTCTTGTAAGTTCATGAACTGAATGGCAGGAATATTGATTTGCAGTTGTATATCCTTTTTCAGCATCTAAAATATCAAGCTAAAATAAAGACTTCCAAAGAGAGGAAGTCACCATTTATTATGAAATTAAGAGAACGCGAAATCTATTCAGAAGGGGCATGGAAACAGTAAGTTGAGAAAGAAGTTTATGATAAAAATTAAAAGTTGAAGAAGAGAGTAATAGGTGCTGAAAAACAGGACAGCAGTGAACCGAAAAAAAGGGTCCGTAACAAAATCTAAAACTTCTCTACTTCAACGATAGGCTTACCTAACCTTTAGCTCAAGACCTCGTACATTCCCCATGGGGGCGCTAAGAATAAAGAGCATTGATTATTGTTATCATTGTGAGGGAAAGTTAAAATTACCCGCGTTCCCATTGTTGTAAAGATTATATGAATAAGCGAAAAAATCTAGAAGAATTTGACATTATTTCAGCACCTCTTTCCACAAAAAAAGGTGTTTCAAAAACAGGAAGGAAGAAGGCACCAATCGGTGTGGAAATAAGAGATCAGAAAATCTATGCACGAGGTGTGTTCCCATACATGATGTTTTGGATGGAAGCATCAAGGTACGAAGTTTTAATAAAAAATCTATCATGAATATGTAAGGTTTCAAAGAACAGGATAACAATGTTCCGAAAATAAAGTCGGTACAACCTAAACAAATAATTTTAAAGTTAGATTATTAGTAGTAAAAGCCTCCTTACCACAACAAAGTTCAATCAAAGGAAGCAGGAAACCATTCAATATGAACTTGGCAGAACGAGGAATGTATGCACAAGATTTGTTCCCACACAAGACTCTATGCACGTAAATAAATTTGATTATTAGTTGGTTTAAGCCTCCCTACCCGCAATAAAGACGATCAAAAGAGGAAGGAACCATTTAGTATAGTGTTAAGGGAACGCAGAACCTATGCTGAAAGGGCATAGAAACAGTAAAATGAGAAAAAAATTATGGAACATGATCAAAATTTAAGAAGAAAGTAGTAGGTGCTGACAAACAGGACAGCTGTGAACTGAAAAAATACGTTCCTTAACATAACAACGACGTTTCAATTCAACCAAAGGAAAGCCTACCCAACTCATAGCTCGGGCCCTCACATTTTCCCCCAGGAAGTGCTAATTCCCATAGATACAATAGTTGTGTCCCCCTGAGGGGGAAGAAGTGAATAAAAATCCGTTAATTTTGTTCATTCCATGCTGTGAGTTACGCCACAATATTTTCATGTCATAAAATTACAAATAGTTCAATCACAAATTAACTACAAATAAGGACAGCAATGAATCGAGATGGTCTGCAACGGAATCAAAAATGTTTTCTATTTTCAACAAATTGATGGCTTGTGTAAGCTGGTCGTGGGACTTAAAATCTTCTCGCATGGAACACCAAGTTTTTATTATGAATACTGACTAGTTCTACAGATTAAATTATGACATAGATCTAGCCTCCCTTACCAAAACAAAGCTGCTCAAAGAGATCACAGTCGCGGGACTTTACATCTTCTTGCATAGAACACAAAGTTTTTATTATAAAGCTGTTCAAAGAAAGGAAGGAGACACCGGAGTTAAAAGGGAACACGTAATTAATACACAAGATGTGTTTCCACACAAGATAACCTGTGCATAGAAACAGTAAGTTAAGGAGTAGCGTTATGAAATAAAATTGAAGCTGAAGAAGAAAGTCATAGGTGATGAAAAACAGAACAGCAATGAATCGAAAAAATATGGTCCTTAACAAAAGAAAACGAAGCATTTTAATTTCAGCAAAAAGATGACCTACCAAACTCTCAGCTCTGGACTTTACATCACTTGTTCTATAAAAATGGGGAACAAAGTATAGGTCAACAACTCGTCCATGAATAAATATTCCCATAACCTAAAAAATATATTTCGTTTCTAATATCTCGATCTTACGTAAATTTTTGACATTAGTGAATTAAATCAACTATTTTTTTCGTCAAAAACAATAATTGGAGCCCCACCGACCGCTCAAGGCACGTTCAATATTTTCTGGCTTATAAATTTCGAAATATACAAGCAAGACACAACATAAAATTGAGTATTGAAATCTGGGTCAGGACTCGTCGTACATAATGACTTAGCAAACATCACAAAGCGCAAACAGCAGCACTCCAAATGCGTAAGCGCTATCTTCAAACATCAGGACTAGTGCTCTGCGTACCAGTAGATAAAGAAATTTAAAATAGAAAGAAAATGAACAGTTAAAATTCAAAACGGGAAAAATGTAGCATAATGGACTACAAAGATAAACCTTAGGAATACCCGTTAAGGTCAAACTTACTATTTGGGTACTGATTCTTCTAACTCAGTGCGAGTGGGAAGCCTACGACGCATCTTTCCCCAACTATGGGAATCGTGCTCGAAATCAATCATTCATAATGGTAAAATAGTTTTTACACACAATTGTCGGATCATCAATAAGCAAGCATAAGTCAATTCAGCGGAACGTTCAGAAGCAAACTGCGTTGTTTAATAACAATACAACACTCCAGATAACTTTTTAAAGAGTACGTTAACTTTGTAGAGACTGCCGGGAAGTGTACCTATTCCAAAATAAGCCTCAGAATGCAAAAACTCAAAAGGTAAGCATAACTATACTTACGTGAGTATTTTTACAGCCAGTCTAAAACTTTTCCAACAATTCATTTCGAAACCAAAACAATGAATATGTCATAGGATTGCAAAGGTTTCAATGAGTAAATCCAATGATGTTTTTTTGCTGAGTTTCAATTCCGAGAAAAAAACAAGGATAACAAATATGTGTAGCGCGTAGATGGTAATGCTTATTCATAACGCTTCACCCTAGCAATACACTGAGCCAAATTAACAAATGACCTTGCACTACCGTCCGGCAATGTGCGTTAAGCTAGACAACATTGAACGACATAATAGTTGACAACCTTAAGGAGGGCGTTCCACATTCGGACCTTTTTATTGTTATTGAACCTAGAGCAGTGAAATTTGGTATACTGATAGGAAATTCAATTTGTAATCATTCGTCATTCGTGAAAAAAATTTTCTTGGAAGAAAACGAGATGTTCATAGAAAACGGAGTTGAGGGGGTTCAAAATGCATCTCCTTTCACAGTTTTCAAGCTACAGTGATGATTTTGGTGTCATTAGATGCGGAATATCGTGTAGATTTCAGGAATTAAGCAGAAAATCTCTAGAGTCATACTAAAAATTTTACACATTTTTTCGAAGCGCCATTTTTTTGGGTAAAAATTTTCATTTTTGATGTCACCACTTTTGATCGTGAAAAATTTCGAAGTAACCCTTTACTTCCCATAATTTACACGCTCTTGCGCATCAAATGATACCAAAATTATCACTGTAGTTTGAAAACTGATGAAACCCCATTTGCATTTCAAAACCCCACATTCCGAACCTCTAAAAAAAGACAAAACAGGTAAACATAAACAATCTCAATTTTTCTCCGTTATTATTTGTGGGGTCAGCTAGGACCCTTGAAATTATTATACAGTAATAAATAGACTTAGAAGATGACATAGCAACGTCGCGCCGTGAAGAAAGTGCCATGGGGGAGGTGTAATATGATAAAATCCCGCTTCTATAAAATAAGGGCTTGTTATATTTAAATCGGAATGTGTGGAGTGGTGCTGTACATACAGCAACGGGGAAGTTATGGGTTTTACAGGAGGAAACAGTAACTCGCTCGTAATTGTTTCTAATGAAATACCGGAAGTATAAACATAAATTTATTATGTACACATAAGTGCATTCAAACAGCTGCTCTGCAACATATCCGCTCAATGTGCCCGTAACACCATTGCCAGCAGCATTCACCTATGCAATTATATTCCAGCAGCCATTTAATATAAACTGAATAATTTGATACAACACAATTTATTATGTTTCACTCTAGAACATGAGAACAAGGAATTGTAAGCTCTGATTGACTTTAACGTTCTACATCTGAGGAAAAACTTCATTAAGTACATTATTATTTGAGAAACGGTAGGTAGGAAGTTTAGGGCAGTTTTCATTAATTAATTCACGAACATTTTTACAGAAGCTTAGTAAGTGACTAATTTGATTCAACAGATACTGCAAGAGCCTCTTATAAAAAATAATACGAGTAGCACGAAAGATTTACTGCAAAATTCAAGTCCCTTGTGCGGATCATCAAACCGAATATTATTTTGAAATGACACAAAGAGATGGAAACAAGAATCTTGCACACTAAAAATGGAACATATTTTAGTGCAGTGGGTCAAAGAAATTTTTTCAGCTGCTGGTGATACATGCCTGTTTTCATGAGGAAGTAACCGGAGATATAGTGGCAGCATCTTCCACTTCCAGAGGCAAAAATTCCTCTAATATTAGTGATTCAGTTGAATACCACAGCAGCTTTCAGCTCCTCTTCATCCACCTCGATGACGTTGAAATTATTTCAGTTTCATCCGGTTCCTGAAAGGCAAATAAAAATTAGTGAACTTCTCAAGCTAGCAGTTTCTGAATTAGATTTGGCTCAATAAGCACACATTTCAGTTGTTAGTAAGGGTACAGATTGAAATCTGTTAGTGCGAATATGATAAATCGAAAGAAAGAAAGAAAAAAAGAGAAACAGTTTATTTCCAATAGAGATGGTACAAAAGTACCATCATTGGTTTTTAAAATATCTTAAAGTTAATACACTTAGATGATACACACACCCGAGTATTGTAATACCCATGTCACTAGTCGAAAAATGATTGAGGGCAATGTGCTCCTAATCTTGCTTAAACTACATTTGATGAAACATGTAATGAGAATTATAAGAGATAACACAACTTCATGACTTATGACAGTTTACATATACATGACATAAAACTTCGCGATTCTTGACGCCAGAAAATACT
>JACJUY010005913.1:32826-44962 GCA_014220935.1 Platorchestia sp. MABIK
TGAAAAAGATTTATATGTCGGAAGTGAGTGGTATCAGAGTGCGAGGTAGACCACGGATGTGTTGGATGGATGGGGTGAAGCGTGCTTTGTATGAAAGGGGTCTGACTGTGGATGTGGCGAGAGGGATGACTGCGACAGTGGATAAGAAGATAATTTTATTTTTGACGCGGTTCTGGGAGCTTGCCCGCGTGTGATGGGGTTGACCTGTCCTGTGCGGGGAGAGGGGCTGCACTCAATGAAGCGGTCGGGGTAAACCAGCTATGGCTGTCGGGCATGACTGTGGAAGGTGGTTGTGCTGGGCTGCTGCTGATCCTGGCAGTTCTGGTGCGGCCAGTGCTGTCTCTCTCGCATCCTAGTTACTAAGGGTGTTGTTTGTGGTCTGCTGTCGGCTACCCTCCCATAGGGAGGAGAGGCCTGGTATATGTATGTATGTATCATAGATACTCGCCAAACCCCCTTGAATCTGGCTTGCCCGAAATTCGAGAGAGCGACTGAAAGAGACGGTCCGCTCACTGGAATTTCGGAACCTCCTTATCTGCAACAGCCTAACTGAGAGCGACTGAAAGAGACGGCCGCTCTCTGGAATTTCAGAACCTCCTTATCTGCTACAGCCTAACTGAGAGCGACTAAATTCAACTGGTCCGCTCTCTGGAGTTTCGGAGCCGCCTAATCTGCTATTGAAATCCTCTGCAACTAATATTATTTCCTGCCAACAAACTCTGGAAATAAACCGCGTACTATCTTTCCTGAGAAGAATACTGGCTCCCAAGAAGGACCAGCCTTAAAGAATTATCAAATCAGGCCGAACAGGACTCGCCCACCTAAATATCTATCCCTGGCTCCCAAAAAGGACCAGCCTCAAGAATCCTCAAATCGGGCCTAACAGGACTCGCCCACCTAAATAATCTATCACTGGTTCACAAGAAGGACCAGCCTAAAGAATTATCAAATCGGGCCGAACAGGACTCGCCCACCTATATAATCTATCACTGGCTCTCAAGAAGGACCAGCCTAAAGAATTATCTAACAATTGGCGCCCGAACAAGGACAGCCAACAAATCGAAAAAGCATATATCTAACAAGTGGCGCCCGAACAGGGACAGCCAACAAATTGAATAAGCATATATCTAACAAGTGGCGCCCGAACAGGGACAGCCCACAAATCGAATAAGCATATATCTAACACTTGTCTGTCCTCAAAAATCTTGGAATTCGTTTAAATCTCTCTAAATGTGCCTTTCTAACTGATCGTGTGCCTTATCTAGGGTACATTTTCGAGAACAAAGGTGTTCACCCTAATCCTGAGAAAGTAGATGCAATTCTCAATGCTCCTGTTCCTAAAAGCCTCAAACAGTTGTAAGCATTCATTGGATTGTGTAATTTGTGAAGACGTTTTGTACCTTACTATTCTCATGTCATGCATCCTCTGTATTTTTTTTATTGAAGAAAGATGCACCTTTTCAGTTGACTCAAGAAAAGGATAAAAGTGTCCATATAATAAAGGATATCTTTCGTTCGCATAAACTTTTAAAATTGTTTGATCCCAATCATGAAACTCTTCTTGAAACTTATAGCTCTGGCTGAGGGGTTGCTGCCGCACTTTTGCAACGCGTTTATTCTTCTCATGACTGATGTCCTGTTCAACTTGCTTCATGATCTCTAAATAATGCAGAGCAAAACTATTCTAACATCGAAAGCGAGAGCTTTAGAGTTGTTTTTGGCGTTGAAAAATTCCAGAAATTTTTTCTTGTTGCTAAGTTCATTATTCAAAACGATCAAAAACCTCTTTGTAAACTTTTTGCACATAACAAAGGCGTACCTCTCAATTGTTCCGCTCGCAGTTGAAGCTGGGCTCTCAAACTTCCTCATTTTGATTATGTTTTCAGCCATTCCAAAGGTAAATGTAACGTAAATAGCGATTGTCTTAGTAGGCTCCCTCTACCCACAACTGTAACAGAACTAGAACCGTACGAACTGAATTTTGCAGTGAACTCTCTCGATAAAACTCCTATTACGTGTGAAAATAAAAAACTCATACTGATATGGGTAGTGAATTATGTCAACTCAAATGACACATGAAGTTTGGCATGCCTCCTAAACCAAATCCTATATTGTCTAAATTTAAGAACCTGCTACCTCAGCTGACTATCATGAAAAGTTGTATACCTTATAAAGAAAGGGTCCTGGCATTTGTGGCATGAGGTGGTTGGCCAGATCTGTTATTTGGTTTCTCGGAATGGGTAAAATTATTGAAGACATCAGAAAATGATGCCCTCAATGCCAATTAAATCGAGCAAAACCTAAGTCTTGACACGTAGAATGGCCTACTCCTTCTTGTCCTTTTGAACGTATTCATGTTGATCACTTTTTCTACGAGAATAAAATTGTTTTCATTGCTGTAAATGCATTATCAAAATATATTGAATGCGAAGTTGTACCATCCACGAGTGTGTCAGAGACTGTGATATAGCCTATCAATGATAATATCATTAGTAGTAATGGTGACATATCCTACAGGACATAGCAATATATTCAGCATCAATGGGCAAACACAACACATCAATAGCAATAGTAATGACACATAACAATATTACGAAGGTAAATAATTCTCTCACCTCTTAGATACCTTACAACTCAATATACTCAACTACCAGACATGTGGCCAGCAAGAGTAGAGCGGAGATAGGTTGGAATATATAGAAAAGAGTAGAGTTAGTAATAGTAGTTAGAAATGATTAGGGTAGATACTTAGCCATATTAGGTAATTTATGAACAATACACTCAGAAAACATTTACTGTTGTTGGGCCTGAGATCAATAGAAGACTGGCTGCGATTGTTGCTGTCACGAGCGTTGCCAACTTTTGGTCTGTCTAACTAGAACTTGCATTTCCCGCTATATAACAGATGCTATTGACGCTTTGAGAATGATTTTCAGCAGAAATGGGTTGTGTGATGTGCTCGTAAGTGATAATGCTTCTAACTTTTCATCCCCAGACTTTAAAGATTTTCTAATTCCTAATGACATTGAGCACCTCACACCTCCGCCTTATTCTCCAGCCAGCAATAGGCATGCTGAGAGGGGGGTAAGGGTCATCAAGACCTCTTGAAAAAACTCTTTTCCCGAATCGTTCAAATCCCGTCTAGCAAAAGCGTTATTTCAACCACATTGTATTCCTCACGGTGTAACAAAAATTGCTCCCTCTGTTGAGCTCAACAATCGTAAATTTGTTACTTCCAAAGATAGAGTCAATCCTAAATATTCTGTATCCAGGTCTAAGCTTATGTATGTAACTCAATTTGATGTCGGTGATCATGTTCTTGCTCTGAATTTAAGAAAAGGTCCCTAGTGGCTGAAAGGAATTATTGTTGGTAAAGTGACAGTTAATATCATTCAGGTTCAAATGTTAGCATTAAATGTAATCTGGAAGAGACATTCTAATCAGATGCTTCATTCTTCTCTTAATTTGGGATCTATCAGTAGTAAGGGTGCTGAGCCTTCTGCTTTGCAGCCTGTTGGCAGGTCACCTGTAGAAAATGAACCTTGTAAATCAGGTAGAATAACTAAACCTGAAATGCGAATGGATTGTTGAGTTCTTCCTTCTTTTTGTCATACATTCATCTAAAGGGAGGAAAATTTTTCTATATTAAAATATGCGTCGTTATGATGTGGCACTGGTTTTGGGAGTAGGAGCTCCGGAAAGTGTTGTTACGCGCTTCTTGCGAGCTCCGGAAGGTATTGTTTCGCACCTCTTCCTGACTTCCGGGCACCGCATGTTTTGAAAGGAAGTCTGTAACCGACAGCTGCCCAGAACATTTATACGTGCATTCCAGTGTTTCCTTACTCCTTCCTTTGTGGTCTAAAGCTACTGAAACTATGGTTTGCAGCTACAGCCAAATAAACCTCTAGTTGTGATGAAAAGAAACTACACAACAGGAACTATAACACATGTACAACAAACAAAGCAAACGAAAATCACGCTGGTATAGCAATAAGCAATTTGAAAAGACCTCCCATTCAAGATGCATGATACCTTCTATACAGATATATTAGCCATCACACCACAAAACCCAATCACACTCGCCACAGCCTACATACCTCACGCATTGAGTACATCAACTACATTGACATGCACACGCCTTTCAACCGAAGACACTTCACTTACCTCCTAGCCGACATGGACGCCACACACTTTTGGATCCACTTTTGGATACACCTACTCAAATCGGAAAGGAAGACAAATTCACTCACTAATAAGCAGAAACAAATGCCTCCATTTTGGCCCTAACTTCTCTACGAAAATCACTCACTGTGCTTCCACTAGCCCAGATATCGTACTAGCAAACACGCAAATATTTCATAACATCATGCTTGAACCTGGTCCAGTAACACCTTCTGACCACATCCCCATCATAGCTACAATATCAGTTAATCCTCTACAAATTCCCATCCGCCCACGACTCTTTTCCCAATGCAAACTGGGAACAATACCGCAACATTCTCGCCAAACACACAATACCGCAAGGCTTAAACCCAACACTAGAGGACATAGACAATCACCTAACCACATGGGAATCCCACATTAATGAAGCCTTCAATCAATCTATCCCAACTATCACACACAGAACCACCCGAGGCATCAAACCCACTCATGCTACACTCGTCCTCCAAACGAGACACAAACACATCTACGACTCTTTCCAACGACACGGTCACTCACCCCACCTATACAGAGAACTTCCCAGCCTCAGACAGCAGATAAAAACTGCCTATCAACGCATTTATTCGGCGACACGGAATAACACTATCGCCAACATAAAAAAGATAGACAACCCCTAACATTTCTGGTCTACCATCAAACGGATGTCAGGAATCAATAAAAAACAAAGCACCCCCTTTATTAAAGTAGACGGCATCTTTTACCACTCACCAAAACCCAAGGAACTTTTGTTCCGACAACTCTGGTCAAACACACTCAGGTATTGATGATTCCTACAATTTCGACGCTGAACACATACGCACTGTAGAAACACAAATGAACGACATCGGTCCCCAAAACGAATCACACGAGACAGGAGACACTTCTCGCCTACACAATCTCCATTTTCCGGCCATCAGAATCGAAGAACTCGAAAACGCACTCCGGACGTTTTCCCAAAAAGCCCCAGGACCAACTAAAATAACCACACACCACCATAAACACTTACCGCAAAACATGTTCCAGTACCTTCTGTATACATTTAACAACGCCCTCTCAGCGGGTTATTTCCCAAACAAACTGAAACACGCAGGAATGATCTTTTTACCGAAGCCCTCCACCTCCCAACATGAGGTGCAAAATTATCGCCCCATCTCCCTACTTGACACCCACGCTAAGCTCCTCGACAAGATATTAACCTACCAGCTGACAGACCATCTAACCATCAACAACATCTACAACTGCCGTCAACACGGGTTCCGACATGGAAGAGGGACACACACCGCACTTGCCACGCTACACGGGACGCTCCACATTAAGCAAACTCAGAGAAACAAAATAGACATCATTTTACGAGATGTAAGCAAGGCCTTCGACAAAGTTTGGCACACCAAACTTAAATTCAAACTATCACAGCTACAAATTCACCAACTATTTACAAAAATATTGCATTGCTTCATCATTAACCGAACCGCAGCCATACGAATCGCAAACTACATAGGCACACCCTTTTCCGTCAAGTCAGGAGTCCCCCCAGGAGCAGTCCTCTCTCCAACGCTCTACTACTACGTCATACACGACCTTCCCCATCAATTCCAAACACTGACTACATTGCTTTCGCGGACAGCACTCAAATTGTCTCCGCCCACCATTCATACAACATGGCAGCTTTTCTAACAACACGAACCAACACCCAAGGACGCCTGGTAAGACCGACGGTTGTGGGGAGTCACATCGTGAGTGGCGGCCAAGAGTTGACCTGTGAGTCTGTTGCTGGCCGAGCGTCTTTGACTTGAAAGTATCAGCGCCGCTAGAAGGGAACAGACTCGAGTCGAGGACGTGGCGCGGCTGGCGGTCGAGGTGGCGATAGAGACAGCGACGCTACTGCAAGCGGAGCGTCGAGACTTGTAATGAATATCAGGGCCGCTAAGAGTGAACCGAACTGCGAACGAAAGAACGATGCTTATAGAAAAGACGGAAAGAGAATTTGACACAGAGTGTATCGGGAAGAGAAGAGGTGAAACGGAAATGAATAGTTAGGGTACTGATAAAGATGCCCTTTGCGCATATGACGCTAGTGTCGGAGGGTTTTTTGCAAGTAGCGTGAGAGTGGTGAGAGTTAACTGCCCGTCAGGGCTTTGTATGGGTAACTGCGCTTGCCTGGTACCTCCTTAGATCCACCGCGAGAACACGCGCGGTGGCGTGTTGACGCTGTTTAGGCTGAGCTAAACTTACGTGGGTGTCTTGAGATATCACCTGGTTGCTCGAAGCGGGCAACTTATAGAGCTTGGTGCGACACCTCTGCGCCAAACTTGTGCTCTGATTGGTCGGCCAGTACAGACGTTTCGAGGCATGTTCGTGCTACGCGAGGTGACGCTTCTAGCTTGTGTGGTGGTGTTTGCGCACAGCTTGTTGAGACCACTACAAAGTGCTGTACGTAGCCTTCTGTCCGCGACTAACTTACTTAATCAGTCCATTTGTTGAAAATCGAATGTGTTTTTGATTCCGTTGCAGACCATCTTTCGCTTCACTGCTGTCCTAATTTCAATTTAATTTGCAATTGAAATATTTACATTTTATCTACATACAAATTTTGTGGAGTGTAATTCGTGAGAAATATGGAATGCGGTAGCCTTTATAGGGATACGCATCATGGAATGAACATAATAATGTAGTTTGATATACTTTTTTCAGCTCTTCCATCCCATGCTAAAGGAAGCCCTCCCATTCTCCATTCTTCGTTACTTTAGCTAGGTGTGGGAGCCGCATTTCCTGTGCCTGTTTTTTATTTTCTTACAAGGATGTATAACGCCTGTCTTCTACTACTCTTCGCTCATCGTAGCCCTGTGGTTAAAAAACCAGCCCTTCCATGAAGGTGTCGAGAGTTCGAATACCCGCGCTGTGTGGCGACTTTCTCCGTTAGGTATCGGGAAAAACTCAAAGCACAATACCCCACTCTACCTAGGGGTCTGAATTGGGTACCGGTTTTAACCGGGGGAAACCGTCATGGCGTCCTGGCGTTAGTTGTAAAGAATTTGAAAAACCAATTTACAAGGTGAAATGTATCAGGCTTGATTGAAAATACAGCATCCTTAGCGAAGCCGATGTTTGCTTGTTTCTTCCATCATTTCTTGACTCGCCTCAGAGGGATACAACTATTGTACTCGTATCTATGGAAATTAGCGCTCCCAGGGGGAAAATGTGAGGTTCTGAGCTGAGAGTTAGGTTGGCCTTCATTTTATTGAAATGAAATGTTTTTGTTTTGTTTTATTATAACAATCTTTCTTCGAATCACTACTGTCTTGTTTTTCAGCACATCTGAGTTCCTTCTTCAACTTTTATCTTGTTTCATAACCTTCCTTCTTAACTGACTGTCTCTATGCTCGCGGGATCCTGTGTGAGAACTCACCTTGTGCATAGATTCCGCGTTCCCTTTACTTCATACTAAATGGTGCCTTCCTCCTTCCTCTCTTTGTATCGCCAGTGTTGCGGATAGGGAGGGTTAACCTAGCACCTAATAAAATCTAATCTGCTCCTAAAAAATGACTACTTTTTAACGGGTGTGTGCACAAGTACTCTGCTTCCGAGTTTCTCTGGTATTACAAGTTTAATGTTGCTTAAAAGAGGAACTTTTTTAAACTTTATTGATGTAACATTAATCGAATAATTGAGATGCTGAAAACGTATATTCATTTGAAAATTAATTCTCCTGCCGTTCAGTTAATAAACTTACAAGCGTTATATATTGCACGTTTTATTTCAAATAAATGATATCTATCACATAAATTGAAGTTTATATCATCTTTTTTACGATTGAATACGGCGCGCAATTGTCGGCTTCATCCGCATAGAAAAGGGACTTAAGCGCCTAGTATAATTGAATTAAATAATATTTCCATTTATTTGGATAGAGCTTTCAATTTATGAAGCAGCCCGAATGATTAAATTGAAAATCAATAACCTTGTAGTACTGATGGATTTGGACTTAGGCGTTCATAATTCAATTTTTTTTAAATCAGTACGTGCGGATCACACCGGCAGTCGGTCCTGTTATTGATCGTAGTTTACAAATGAGATAAAGAATTTGAGCATAAACACACAGACCCGAGGTGGCCTGTGGAATCTACGTTTGGGACTGGTCGTGTGAAGTCTGCTAGTGGTGAGTAATTGCTGACTTTTAGGAAATTCTTCTTACCTTATCACAGTTAGCTTCCTTCTCTTATTTCTATTTCTTTTTCTCTTCTTTTGTTCCGAGTTCTATCAGGCAATCATGCCTAAACATAAACGAAAGATGAAAGAAAGTGGGATTTCAAGCTCTTCTGAAACTGATTCAAAAGGGAAATCCTCTCCTTCTTCTAGCTTGCCTCAGCCTCCTTCTTTGTACTCTCAATCCAGTGGTGACATGATGGAGGATACTCAGTCAGCCTTGGCTAAACGAGGTGAGTGTGAGTGTGAAGCGGTCGGCTCCTGCTCCTTCTGCCAGCGGTGAAAACATGACCAAGAAGACTAGGGCAGCAAGTGAGGTGCAGCCCTCCCCCATCATTGGAGGTAAACCACTTCACTACAAAGGAAAACACCCTCAAAATACTGGTAAGAATAATTCTAGTAATAAACCACTAAATGCCTATAGGAAATGAAATTCAAATCCTCCAGTGGAACTGCAGAAGCCTCAGCAACAAGATCTCTCCTTTTAAAATTCACTTGTATACCACAAAGCCACGTATTGTGTGTTTAAATGAAACCTGGCTCTCCAAACAAACTAAGTTTAGATTTATTGGCTATTCATCCATATACATGCATAGAGGAGCTGCACATGCTGGAGGAGGTATTGCTATACTAATAAGAAATGATGTTTCATATCTTGAACTAGCTCTACAGCCATTTCCCTTAGGCAAACTCGAAGTTCTAGGAATAAATGTAATTCTGAAGAATAATGCGCTTCTCTCTATTCTTAATGTATACAACCCCAATCAAGCAGTCTCATCCCAGGAGTTCACGCATTTTTTTAATCAACTTGAGCCTAACCGTTGTATTGTGAGAGATTTTAATGCTCACAGCCCCCTTTGGGAACCAAATAAGACACCTAATCCCACTGGTAGGAACCTGCTAGATGTTTTGCTCCAAGATCCATCACTCACAGTACTCCCACCTCCTGATCTCCCAACTTACTTTAATGTTTATAAAAATACCTTTTCAACTATAGACCTTACACTAATATCTGCTACTTTGCAGCCTGTTGCCTCTGTACACACCGAGCAGGACATGGGCAGTGACCACTACCCTGTGGTTACCAGTATTGGAGTAGCTCCCACCTCTGCCAAGTATAAGGCGCGGCCAACATGCAGGTTCAGTACTGGGTCCTGGGACGTGTGGAGAAGGGATCTGCTTCGTTCTGGAACAGCTGAGTCACATGACCTGGAAGTAAGTTATAACTGTTTTCAAAATCACATCAAATCTGCTAGTCAAAAAAATTTTCAGCAATTTAAAAAAAACATTTCCCCTCGGTATGCCAAACCATGGTCGACAACCAAATGTTCTGATACTTTGAATGCCCATAGACTAGCAAAAACAATCCTGATATCTCATCCATCTCCAGCTAACTTGATTAATTATAAGCATTGCCAATCAATGTTAAAATATCAGGTTAAAGTAGCCAAAAAAGCTTCTTGGGAAAAATTTTGCAGCACAATAACTGCTGACACCCCTGCTGCTAAAGTTTGGAAACAGGTGAGTCGCCTGCAATCTCCCTATAGCAGGAAAACTGGTCCTTTTATTTTACAAAATTCTATAATTTCAGATTCAGCTTCAAAAGCAGATGCTCTAGCCTCTCACTACGAGGAAACTCTTAGCGCTCCTGCTCCTAATCCTAATCCGTATCCTGCGTTCATTACTCTTCCACTTGCCCTCTCGCTGAGTACTGATGTGGCCTCCCCAATTAATGAACCGTTTTCTGTGAGCGAACTCAAGTCATGTATCAGTACTCTTAAGAAAACTAGTGCTTGCCTTGATAATATCCATAATGCACACCTGTCACATCTTCCTGATAGCTATAAGTCTTGGCTTGTAGATATCTTTAATCAGAGCTTACATTCAGGTACTATACCAGAATCCTGGAAGACCGCCCTCATCATTCCTATACCAAAGCCGAATAAGTCTTTGACATCTGTGAACTCCTTCCGTCCTATATCTTTACTTTCCTGTGTTGGCAAATTGCCAGAATCCATGATAAACAGGCGCCTGACCTATGTACTTGAAAAGAGCAACACTTTCCGAAGTGCCCAAGGTGGCTTTAGACGCCGTTTGTCAACTATTGATCAGGTTGCTCGACTTGAAACAGCAGTGCGCCTGGCTTTGAGAACTAAATCTATTGTTCTGGTAGCTTTTTGTGATCTAACTAGCGCATTTGACACTGTATGGCAAAATGGACTCTTGAATAAACTCTGCATAAGTGGTGTTGAGGGCAAGCTATTACGATGGCTGCAGTCCTACCTTTCTGACAGATCTTTCAAAGTATTTTTTGAAGGAGAGTACTCCTCCCTAAGGAGAATAAGTTCTGGTGTTCCTCAAGGGGCTATTCTTTCTCCCCTTGTTTTTAATGTAATGTCAAGAGATATCCCTGTAGAGAGAGGAATGCAATCAATTGAATATGCCGATGACATCTCATTCTTTACCACTCACAGTGATATTAACATTGCTACTACCCGACTCCAGGCTCAATTGAACTCCTTTTTTAAGTGGACCAAGCAGTGGGGCCTCACTTTAAATCTTCAAAAAACTAAATGTATGTGCTTCACTAACAAGAGAATCGTAACTCTTCCATTAAAGATCAGTGGCCAAGAACTGGAATATGTTAAACAGTTTCGATATCTCGGAGTAAACTTGGACGCCCCTCTTTTTCGTTGGGGCCCTCACATTAATAACTTACGAATTACTTGCTTACCCAAATCTCTTGCAGTCAAGATCTCATAGACACTGGGGTGCAGATAGAGAGATGCTGCTAAAGTTGTACACACTATTGATTCGCAGCAGGCTCGATTATGCTGCCCCTTTCTATGGAGTGGCAGCCCACTCAAATCTTGAAAAACTAAACTCCATTCAAAATTCTAGCCTGAGAATAGCCACAGGCTGCAGGAAAACTACACCTATATCTTCTCTAGAGGTGGAAGCAAATGTACCACCACTTCAGCTCCATCGAGAACGAATTACCTCTGCATATTATTGTAGGGTGATGCAATTGCCTATAAATGTAGACATATTCCAGAACATGCACACCATTAATCTATTGACCAACCCTGCAACTACGAACCTACACTCTTTTGCTACCTATGCCCAGTCAATCTTTGCAAAGCTTCATCTCCCTATCCCCCACCATGTTGCTTCCCCACTGGTCTTTCCACTCCCACCGTGGTACAATACTGACAACTGCATCCTCACTGAGTTCTCATCGACCCCTTTACCATCATTGTCCCCTCTGTCTGTCCGACAAATTTTCCAAGACCTTCAACATACGAAATTTACACAATTTATACCAATATATACCGATGGCTCTCGCATAACAGAGCCAAATAGTCTCATCATCAGCGGCAGTTGTGATCCCATCCAAAAATGTATCCTTAAATTGGAAACTGAGACCACAGATCCAAGTCCTAGAAACAGAACTATTTGCCATCAATTAGGCACTTACATGGGTCCAGAATCACTTTTTTGGCCGTGAAAAGATTGTGATTTTTCCGATTCTCTAAATTCATTGTATCTAATTAGAGACCAAAAACCTAATCATTACATTCGTCTAGTTTTTAGCATTCAACAAAAACTAAATTTGCTCTCCATTTCCCCATGTCATTAAATTTCAGTTCATCCCGGGCCATAAAGAAATAGCAGGTAACGAAGCAGCGGACCTCTCTGCCAAGGAAGCTCATTTGCTTCGATATCGCACTAT
>JACJUY010005913.1:44969-55458 GCA_014220935.1 Platorchestia sp. MABIK
GTTAGGGACAGTATTGAGAACTGGTCTTGGGCCTAAAATAAATCTCGCGCAGCTGAAGTTGCCTTGGCATGATTACGAGTGGGACATGCTGGTGTCAAATCCCACTTGGCTCGGTTTAACTTAGCAGATAGCCCCAATTGTGAATGTGGGGCTGTTGAGAGCATAGATCATTTCCTCTTGCATTGTCCTAATCACACAGTACACCGCAGCAATCTGAATACCACCTTAACCTCTCTTAATGTTCCTATTTCTCTGAAAAACTCACTGGGGGGAGGCCCCTTCCCAAGCCCAGTGCAAGCCCAGATAATTAAAGCAGTTTCTAGATATTTGGCAGACTGTAGTAAAATCCATACTCTGTAGATCTAATCCAATGTAGAACAACCCAACAACTGTGGGCATGCTAACACCAGCGTTCACCATCATCCTATCCCTCCTGCACCATTAAGTGTGCTTCACTGAGGCACAGTGGCGATGTACTATGTACACTTGAGTTCTGGGATCTTAATACTATTCATTGTACAGGGTGTATTGCCACTAAACCCCTCATGACCTAAACCCACCTTTACTCCCTCAGAGAATCGCCCACAGGAGTTTTATATAGTAAAACCTTATTAAGGTTTTTTGATTTTATTCTGCTGACATAGGCAGCTGAAGCTCCAGGCTGTGCCACCCAGGCTAGACCTTCCCGTAACTTGGGACACTCATGTGAGGCTAGTTATAGGGCATGCTGTAGACAAAACCTAACTCGGGTCAATCAGAATAAATTTGTACACTTAAATAGCTCGTTTTGTAAAATGTGTGAATTTTATGAGCAATACGAACTCTGAAAATACTGAAACATAGGTCTGCAAACTACATTCAAAGAAAACTCCGTTAAAGCATCCCTATTCTGTACTCCAAACAGTGCTCAGAGCAAGAAAGAAACATCCCTTCTGACGTGGGGCTACATGGACCAGCCTTCGAAGCTCCAATAACCACCAACAACAAGACATATGAGATAAAGGGTAAGGAGAAAAGCTAGTGGCAACTCCGCGCGTCGGATGCTCTATCGAGTATTATCATTTATAAACTTGATTGAATATGTATGATTGTGTTGTGTTGGTGCTTAAATAACTTTGATTTATATTTATCAGGCTTGGGTTTGAATTGACGACATCATGGTGAGCCCAAAACGGGCCCAACATAAAAACAAAGGGAGGAGCCTTCTCCAAGTTCTCTGCTCCATACTCAAGGCCTACCAAAGGTCAAAACCCCTCGGTTTCTGAATCTTCAAATCAGCCTTCTGCTTTTACAGACAAAGAAGCAAATAGAGCTTCCACTTCAGCTGTACATGTGAAAGCTATGAATGCTCAAAATGAAAGTTCGCAGTTTGACCCAACTAATACTACAGACCCTGCTCAACCTGGTGGGAAGCGACCTAGAACCTCATCACTATCAAACCTATCTCTCAATTCAGACCCAAACTTTGCAGGCTCTCAAACCTGCCAGCTTGAAAGAAACAATTCTGTTGCAACAATCATTGCGAACAATTCTAGTGATAGCCTGCCTTCAAATCAGCCTCAATCAACTCACAGCCAAATACACATTTTTGGTGTCCCTGTACTTCTGATGGAACCCACTGATAAAAAAACAATGCCAGTAAATTCTTGTCAAATGAATTTCAGCTGTCCAAACTTCTTGCCAATTCTCATTTTGGAACAACAGGAATTACAAGCATTTACAAAAATTTCAAACGTAACGTTCTGGTTCTTATTATGTCATCCACTGCTAAATCTAAGCTAGCCTTCACTATTAAAAATATCTGAATTAGGCTCCTGGCAAATTCACTGTTGCCTGCCTGCTAACCAGTCTCAATCCATTGGTGTCATAAGACCATTCGAAACTGATTCTATGGATTCTGAAATTGAGGAAGCCCTTGATGGGGGCAGGTTATACAAACCTCAAATTAACTCGGATACTGAAACCAAAAAACCAAGGCCCTACTCCAATGGAAAAAATTGTTTTTCAATCATCTTCTCTACCGGAAAATGTCTACTTCAACTATCAAAGATTCAAAGTCAACCCGTTCATAGGTAAGCCTTGGCAGTGTTACAAATGTCAGAGATTTGGGCACAATGCTCAACAGTGCACAAATCTACCTAGATGTGTAGCTTGCTTTAACCCTCACCCAGTGAAGGACCGCCCATCATACTTCAGGCCAAAATGCACAAATTGCTCTGGCTCCCACACTGCAAACTACGGTGGCTGCCCTTTTATAACGGCAGGCAAAAACTGTTGGAAAGGATTGAGTACAGCATAAACTCTCATATCGAGATGCTCTGGCAGAAGTCGGGCAAAGCGCAACCCAACTAGTTGAAAGAGATTTCCAACTTACCCAGACCTCAATAACCAAGGAAACAATCGAGCCCAGCTCACCTAAGCAGGCAACCAAAAACTACGGTCAAAACTCAACATCAGTTGCCACCCAAACTGAATCTGACCCCACTTTCTCAAATAGCCTAAAATCAACTTTAATGGAGTTAGTCACTCTTCTATCTAAAGTGCTTCACTTATGTCAACCACAAAATTCAACTGCTGACCCAGAACAGTTGCAAAGCATTGCTAATACAGTCATCAAAACAGTGGCCCCACATTTCTGGGAACACATGTGATAAACACATCACAACCCCAGAAGATTCAGCTCAACAGCTTTCCACTGAAATAAATCTTTCCACCATACTCAGTTCCCCTCAATCAACCTCAACAACAATAGCACCTAATATGTCATCCAATCGGTGGCTAGAAGATAACGTCTCCCCCTCACCTGTAATTGGGGGCAAGTATTTAAACAACCAAATATCTAAAACCTCTTCTATTGAACCATCACCTGTACTAGTGTAGTGAAACTAGCCTGCTAATTATCTCACCACTAGGAAGCCGAAACTGTCAAGATGCCGGCCAGGCAAAAGTTAACTGTTCAGGCTACAACAGCTAGGCCCAGACACTAGGGTAAGGTGTGGCACGGACAAGGTACAACAAATATATTTTTTTAAACGTTGTAAGTAGGACAGATAAATACAAACAAGCTCAGGGCGAGTCTTGCTGGAGCCGTCTCTCTACACGAGATCATAAATCTCCCGCCGACTACAACACCCCGAAAAATCACCCTAAACTATGACAACTAAAAGCGGGCACAGGATTCCCCAAACACGGTTTGGACACTTACAGGCATCAGGCAGGAGGACAGCTTTATAGCCTGCTTGTATTCAACTACACGGTTTGAAGATCCCAAAGCAACTGACTGTTTTCGACGTGCAGCCGCTAGATACGCCTTCCCAGTGGCGTTAGCCAGGTGATTATAGTACGGAGCGGTACCCCCAAGGGACAAAAACACGTAGTGAAATAATTTCACTACACTACTTCCCCCTCCCAATTTAGTTAGAATATCTTCGTTAATACTCCATCAGGCGCATCAGCCCCGGTCGCCCAAACGGTGTCAAGCTGGTAAGGTCTCAAGGGAAAGCGACTATTACCACCAACCGCATCTCCGCCGACATCTCCAGGGTCACGACCGTATAAGATGGTCCAGGCCAGCTCCCGGGCAGACCCTGAAGTGCACTCGCCAACACCTCGGTGTTTGGATAATCGCCTCCCGCTCCCGGGAGTCGCCCACCTCCAGCCACAATTGGTCAACTCCCCGAAAAAAGGTCGGGCAGCATCAAAGGGCAAAAACTTCTCAGCATTTATAATCTACCCTCATTTTAGGTCTTAACCGAGGCAATGTTTCCTCCTCAACCTCAGAGGGTTCCGCTCTCCCTCAATTAATATTACCGACACTCACCTCTGATACCTCCAAACACCCTCCGCCGCTGTCCATTTCTTCACCTTCATCAGCTGGGGTAGAGGCTCGCATGTCCGGGCGCGCTCTCTCTAATAGCGACCACCCTTCGAAACCCGAATAATTGGAGGTGCCTTCCACTGTAGCTCCAACCCTGCTCGCCTCTTCCTCACTCAAGAGGGCCCCGCGTTCTGCTTCCGGCACCTCTGATTTCCTCATTCGTAACAGCGGGGAGTCCGGGTACTGGCCGATGAACCCCGGAAAGTCCAGGCTCTCCTCCTCGCCTGTCCTCTCCGGTGGATGATCCTCCGATGAATTTCGAGAAGTCTCTACTCCTGTCCTCGCCTGTCACCTCATCCTGCTGTTTCCTGGCAACGGCGGTAGCGGATGAATTGGGCGGTCCAACCACTCATCCCTCGTGGGAGCCACTCGGTCCTCTCCATCCTTTATTCTTGCTGCGACAGCCCCGTCTTCCCTCGGCCCCACTTCTCGAGAGGTCCTCATGCGTGGCCGTTTTTACGACAGACCTACTGCCTTTTTCTTACTCTCGGGACCGTGTGATGGCTTCCGCTCTCCTCGGGCTTGCACTGGCTGGTCCTGACCCATATCGTTTACATGGTTCTCTTCAATTGCCTCACGTGCACTTTAAAGGGAGCCTTTTACCGCTGCAGATCCTTTAAAGGGAGCCTTTTACCGCTGCAGATCCTTTAAAGGGAGCCTTTTACCGCTGCAGATATCGTATCTGTGACCTGGTTCCTGTCAACCTCCAGCATCTCGTATGGGCCCTGGAATTGCGGAGCTCTCTTCCCCTCGTGCGTAGGCACCCGCCGGTGGACCAGCTCTCCCATCGTGAACGGCCGGAACCTCGGTCCAGCGAGTCGCCACATCCGGGGTGGCCACTGCAGATCTGACGCCACTGCCTCCTTAACGAATTCACTCGTGGCTCGATCCGTCTCACTGTAACTAAACCTATTATATTGACACATAACTCTCGCTATCTCTAGATCCCAGCTCCCGGGGTTACCAGCGTTGGCCGTGGCAAGTCTCTCTTTAATGGTTCGGTTAAGAATCTCTACCGCTCCATTGGTGTGCGGAGCGTAGGCAATTGATGGCTCATGCCGCACTCCATACCAGTCTAACAATTGCCCGAATACTCAAGCTCGGAACTCGGGACCATTGTCCGACCGCAAAACCTTAAGGGTTTTGGAGCAACTGGCCAAAATGCCATATTCTAAAGCCCGGGCTACTCCTGGTGCAGCTTTTAAGCGTATAGGTACCGCATGGCCAAACTTTGAGTATATGTCAATGCCCACCCGCAGCCCTATATGTCCCTTAGGTGTGAGCGGCAGTTCAAGAAGATCCACTGCATAAATGTCATACGGCGCCGTGCATTTCGCACTCATCCCGTATAACGGGTAGTCTTTAGTACTTGCCACTTTAAGCAGTTGACACGTTCGACACTCTCTTATCACCTTTTTAATGGTCTTGTAGGGGCTGGGAAAAAAATAATATAGACAAAACGTCTTTACGACCTTAGTCTGCCCCGCTTGTGCTACGAGTACATGTTCATGAAATTGTCTAACTAAGCCCTTCAATTGACTGTCTGGTACTACTGGTAGGAGCTTTTCCTCACCCCCCAACTTGCATTTGTAACACATAGAACCGCTATGTATCACTAAGTTGTCGACCAAATTGTCCTAGCACGGGGTCTTTCGCTAGCCTTTCCACAGCCTCACGCACCCTCACCAACCTCTGATCTTGCAGCCGGTGGAGCCTGAACATCTCTATTTCCTCCCCCAACCTGAGGTCAGCCAACTGGTGAGAACCCTCCTGGCTACATTGCCCTTGAAGTGCTGCCATATTAACTTTTCTATCTGGTGTACATGCTGTAATAATTTTAAAATGCACGCCACCTTTGCATTTTAATCTAACAGTTCCCTTCCTTCCCTCAGTATTTGCAACAACCAGCCCTCCTGGCTTGCAAACTACTTTCACTCTCAAGTCAAATAACTATGCAAATGCCAACAGAGCCTCCCATGGAGGGAAAACATCGGGATTTTTCCAATTCCATATCATCCTACGATCCGCGGCATTACCAGTTCTACCAAATGCTTCGGGTTCCTGCAACAATCTTTCTATAGTCTGCTCTCGGTGCGTCAACGCGTTCCCAGACCCGAGGCTCGGCTCAAAGCCATGAACAAAGAATATTTGGCCCTCCCCCCTTCTACTTCGGTTACCAGGAATTCCACAAATTCTGGCTCGGGCGCATCTTCGTCTCCACCCGAAACTGGCCAAGGAAAGTTCACACAGGACAGACAATCGGTGACTACATTAGTTTTTCCGGGCACATACTCCATACCAGTGGTGGGCACGATAACGAAAAAACGTTATCGCGATAATTGATAAATCGATAATTGGCGAAAAATTTATCGCCGATAATCGATAACGGATAAATCGATAAATCCAAAATTCCGATACTAGCGATAACGATATTGGTTGCCAGATGTCGCAGCCCACATGAGGCCACACTTTTGATCAAAAAGGCCACAAAAGAGGCAAACCTTATTACACCATAACGCGTACATCCTACACGTATAGTAATTGTCCCTAACTCGTCCCGCCCCGTCATGTCGAATCCCTGCGGGAAAAACTGAAATTATCGATTTTCGATAGTTTGGTACCAAAAGTATCGGCGATACTTGGGTTTTGGTTCACTGTTTATTTTGTTGGTGGAATGTTCATGCTAGCCTTGTGCGACGGCCGCTCTTCCTTGTGTCTGACTATTGGGAATTTTTTGTACCAGCCTTGTTTGGATATGAATTTGAAGGCAAAACTTAGATGTCAAAAATCGGCTTTCTTGAGTTGGTTACTAGACAGTTATTGATAAGCGTGCAAGAAAAATTAATTTCAAATTTCCGAAACGTTTATTTTCTAGTATTCGATGCAAAACAATTTTCTCCCATCCATTATACCTTCAACAAAGTCAACTACTCATGAGCTCTTGTGTGAGTGTGAAAGACTATCCGCCGAGGCATTTTCAGTAGGATTGATGGCATTTATAAACTTCCAGTCTTGGTGTGTGAATGAAGGTATCCAAGGGAATAGATTTTAATTCCATTTTTTCTATCATTTTTTCTATCTTTATTCAACCCCAAATGCAGCTGTTATCTACTAGAAAGAAGAAAAGAAAGAAAAAAATTTATTTCCAATAAAGTACAAACATGAAATGTCGATACATTGGTTTTTAAAACATTTTAACCTAAACATCCTTAATTGACAATAACACATTGGTATCGTGATACCCGTGTAAAATGTTGAATCAAAAAATGATTGACAGAAAAGCATTTCAAAAATGAGTTCCTTTCCTTTGCCTAATCTGATTTTGACAGTGCATTTGAATATAAGTTACTAAAAGAACACAATCCTCGTAAAGCCCAGTTGAAAAATGTATTCGTTTGTGCGCATTAAAATTGAAATAAGAGCAAAAATCGCGTTTAAATACCTAACACAGAGACCCTTAATTGCTACTCACACATGGTTATCGTAGTACCCATGTTAATTAAGTGTTGAGACAAATGATGTAGATCCTTAATTGCTATTCATACATGGTTATCGTAATACACTTGATAATTGTCGAAAATATGATTCGGAGAAAAGCACGAAAAAATGAGTTCCTCTTTGTCGCGGTAGTCGGATTCTGGTAATGCATTTAAAATACAGGTGACTAAGGAAAGCATAATTCATGTGACACATTGCTGAAAACCCTCTCGTTAGTGCGTACTCGTATTGAATTATGAGCATAAGAACATAGGAACTAGTGATACGAGTGTGAGGGATAGATGTTAGAAGTGAAATGGGTAAATTTGATTTATTTTGCATCTAGAACTATGAGGTAGGCAGTCGGGATTTGAGACAATTTTCACATGGACGCATCATCTACTGTGCCAAGTGGAGAGCTTCGGAAAGAACATAATATTCACTCTAACAAAACAAAAAATTTTTATGATATTTCTTACGCTGATAGTGCTTAAGTAAAGAGTTCATCGGAGTCAAAGACATGAAAAGGATTGTTGTACAATGCTAGCCGTGACGTTTTCAACATAGGTGGAGCCGTACAAAAAGTTAACTAGCCAAAATAATGTTACCATAATGTATTCACTGTAGTAAGAAAGTAAGAAGAGCAATTCAAGACCAGAATAAGAAGATTAAAAAATGATGTTCTTTAAAGTTATGACATTCTTCGAAACCTTGGTCCTTTTTTTTCATTTTCAAATGTTTTAATGAAACGAAAAAAGAGAAAAAAGATGCTAAAATACCCCACATTAACATCCTTTCTTTGTGGTAATTAATTTAGTTTTGAAAATGCCAATAAATATGTGTAACTAAGAAAAAAATTCCTATGACACATGGTTTAAAACACTCTTGTTAGTGTGCGCGTACATCGGATTATCAGATACAAAATTTTCCATAGAGGCTCTGTGAGCGTTAAGTTGAATAGTTTCCAGCATAGCCTACGGAAATCGCGTTGGAGCGAAAGGAGAATTAGCAAAGTTAAGGTTTACATCTAATACGAAAAGGTTACAAAAATAAACTCGCTTTCTGCCTCCTACTTCACAAAATATCTTCTTGGAAGATAATAAATAGTAAAGAAAACACATACATTCCGGGCACTATGACAAATCAATTAAAAAGTGGAAATAAGCATATATGAGGCTTATTAGCCACATTACTCCTAGGAGTGATTTGTCAAGTCGAATGGACAACAGTCCTACGGTCCCGTGAAGTACATAGAAGTTAGGGAATCTTTTCCCTCCGGATAAGGAACACGGCGAAAACGCGTCCTGAGGACCAACTTCGAATAATGGCACGGAGCCATAGACATACCAAGGAGATCAAGGCCGTTGGCGTGGTATTCTTCTTCTGCCCATGTCACTCCCGCGCTGAAACTCAACGCTGGCCCATGCTGGCCGAAAATTCAGCAGCAACTCATGATGATGATGATGATGATGATGAAGGAGGCTTGTAACAAATATTGAGAATTCGGCGGATGCGTCATGCCGATAAGAGAGTTAGATGATGATGAGGACGACGGTATAAAGGTCCGCGATTGCGTGCGTACCGAGGCACTGCGATGACGGCAGGATGAGACCGAGAAAACACCCAAGCTTAGGTGCGTTGCGACACGACAGGTGTACGAAGAGTAAGAGCTGCCGATTGCGGAGATTTTTCTCTTAGGTCGACTTTGAAGGCGGACTTTCCCAAATATTAAAAGGCGAACTATTAAGGTATGCACACGATTTCATGCAAGGACAAAATTCTACAAGTATAATTTGTAAGAAAATTGTACATATCAGTCCAAATAAAATTTGCAGTATAGCTGGAGCAAACTAAAAGTTAGCTACCGAAAATGATTTCGTCTTAATGCTCTCACGGGCGTAGGAAAGTATAAATTGCCCATGAATTACGTCGCACGTTCAAGTGTTTTAATATGAGCGAAAAATGCTTTCAAATATCTTGAAATTTAGACTATGACTTGATATCTACACATGGGGGCCGTAATACTTATACCGGTTAATTTATAAACGAACAAATGGTTGGGAGAAAAGCACGTTTAAAATGCATTTCCTTTCGGTGCGTTGGTCTGATTTTGACAATGCATTTTATTACAAGTGGTCCACAAAAAATTGTGCGTGTGATGCATTGTTGAAGACACTTTTTTAAGTGCACTCCCATGTTGAAATTTGAGCTCACGAACATAGGAACTAGTGAGATGAGGGATTGTGGTTGAAAGTAAAACGGGTAGATCCAAATTGTTTTTCGTCTTAGACTGTGAGGTTGACATTTGAGGTAATTTTTTTTACATTGTTTCGTATCAACTAGTAAGCTAAATAACTGGCCCGGATAAAATGAAATATTTTACAATAACACAAAAATTAGATTTCATATGCTACTAGCATTGGCACAAAAAAGTTCACGGTTTGTTTTCAATTTGCGCACGTTACGTCTCATTCAAAATAATAATTGGTGGCGATGAATTTCTTACAATAATTTCTTTAGAAATGAACCGTCTTCCTTTTTTTCATGAAAGGGCCTCTGTCTCAAGGTATAAATTTGTTTCCTTTCCGTTTTATTGTTCGATTTTTTTACATCTTTCCACGTTTTCTAATTTGCAGTTAACTAAGGAAATGCACTTCTATTGCTATGTGGTCTGCATATTCAGTCACAGGTCTAGATATTAAAATAGGCATTGTGGTTTCTCCTCAACTTGGGTATGAGGCTTTTAGTATTAGGAAATGTTTTAAAATCATTGTGTTGAGCTTATTTTATCATCTTTTTGAAATTCTACCGTTTATACTTTCTTATTTTCAAATAAATCAGGGGTGCAGGACCAGGGAAGTTTCTTTTCCCTACTGCACTTTCAAAGGCTGGTGTCCTGTGGAGGCCACGTCCTGTCGATTTACCAGAGTTACGGACTATTTTGTACTCGTTGAATAACACAAAAGCAGTCGGACATGATGGAATCAGCCTTCAATACATCAAAAACAGTTTTCCGGTCACAGCACCACTGATTCGTTTGATTATCAACACATCAATAGCAACTAACAAATTTCCAAACCAATGGAAACACTCCATAATTAGACCGTTGCATAAAACTGGTGACATAAATACAGC
>JACJUY010005914.1:2581-32076 GCA_014220935.1 Platorchestia sp. MABIK
CTGTCACGAAAAAGATATCTCAAAGTCTGCCCGAAGCGTGTTGCAGCCTGGGGGAGAACACCACAAGCAATTTTTTCTATTGAGCACCTCCATAGCAAACATTTGTTTATTTCTTTCTCAAAACGTATCTGCCTGAGGGGATAGCTTGCTGCATGATTTTTTTATTGAGCACCTCCACAGGATTTGCTTCAAATCTTTTCATCTTTCATAAAGCATCGCTGCGTGAGGGTTGCTTGCTGCATGCTTGCTCTGCGCAGTCGTCTCGTTTGTGCGAACTAAATATGTCTTTTAAATGCGTGCACTTTGCGGGAGGCAATTCAGAGCCACGTGTTCTTTGGTTCTGTGACCCGACGCTATGGAGTCCACTCCAGTGGTATTGCCTCAACGCCCGCTGTGAGAATTAGCGCTCCCAGGGGGAAAATGTGAGGGCCCAAGCTGAGAGTTCGGTAGGCCGTCTTTTTGTTGAAATAAAATATTTTTTGTTATGTTGAGGATCACCTTTTTTTGATTCCCTGCTGCCCTGTTTTTCAGCACCTACTACTTTTTTCTTCGATTTTGATCTTGTTTCATGATCTTCTTTCTCAACTCACCGTTTCTATGCACCTTGTGCATAGATTCCGCGTTCCCTCAAGTTCATTCTAAAGGTGCTTACCTCTTTCCTCTCTTTGGAACATCTTTGTTGCAGTTAGGGAGGCTCAAACTAACATCTGTTCTTTGTACTAAGTGAAAGTTGAATGTGTGAGGGACAAAGTGCTTGTACTCCTGAAAAACAATGAATTTAAATAATTTCTGAAATCAAACAATAAAGCTCAAAAACTCATTTGTTTCTGCCTTTTAAAAGAACAAGTGCAAAAATCAGTTTCAAAGTGCCAAGTGTATTTAAATTGCAAAAATTAATCATAAATTATTAATTAGTGAAAAAAATCGCTTTATCTCTTTGCAAATGGGCGGTATCATTCGTTTCCAGCCTATACGAGCACACAACATATTCTTCCACTCAGGAAAAAATATTCCAAAGTTTTATGCGAAGTATTTAATATTTAATGCGAAGGATTTAATATTTAATGCGAAGTATTTAATATTTAATGCGAAGTATTTAATATTTAATGCGAAGTATTTAATATTTAATGCGAAGGATTTAATATTTAATGCGAAGTATTTAATATTTAATGCGAAGTATTTAATATTTAATGCGAAGTATTTAATATTTAATGCGAAGTATTTAATATTTAATGCGAAGTATTTAATATTTAACGCGAAGTATTTAATAGGAATTCCTCCTTGCGTTGACCGTAGCCGTGCGTGAGAAAGCAACATTTTTGGCTCGCGCGAACTATACAAACCTGCCCGTCGACGTGAACGTGTGTGACTGGCTGGGGGCGGGCCGATGCCAGCCAGCCATGTCAGCCAGGGCTGCTGGCTGCTTGCAGCGGCTGTCTGGCTCATTCAGTTCAGAGTATGCAGTCGTGGTGTGTCGGTGTGTACAAGGTGTCGCTCTGGCTCGGTGACTGCAGGTGTTGTGACAGTCGTTACGCTGAGATCCGAGCTAAAATTATCTGTTAAACCAACGTCGGTCAAATTGCTGCATTGAAAACGCTTGGAGATACTGTTGATTTGGAAAGGATTTTCACAGTGATGGTGGGTTATTAGGCAACGTTGATGTTATTTATAGCTTCGCTGTTATGCTAGGAATGTCTCAAAAATATTTTTTTGGCCTAGAGTGATCGCTTCGATATCGTATACTCTTATTTTTATCATTCGCGTGAAAAAACTGTTCTTATAATGTCGTGCATTGAGGTGTCTATGGTAGAATATTTATCGTCGTCAATGATATATGGGACGTTTTATTTCTTCAAAAAAGGTCTAATTTATAACTCCAAATGAAATTTGTTGGTCTTCGCGACGAAGAAAACATGATCCTCGCTCGTGCCGTTGCATTTAAACCTACTTCGATTTTGCGGATTGTGGGCACCCACAAAATAATATTTTTGTTTTTTCTTTCATTTCGTACGTTTGAATGGTGACTTCTGCACTTCACCAGTGAATGCGAAGTGTACTGTGATTCTGAACATCAACCCAAAGTTGTACAATATGCTCTGTTATGAACAGTAAATTTGATCTTCTCGGCATTCCCAAAATCGATCTTGTTTTTCCCATGCCTTTGAAAAAATGAAAAAATAACATGCACTAAAATTTTTCCTATGTTGTGGGGCCCGAAATAATTCATTTCAGCATAGCGGATATTGCAGTTTTGTACGTTTGATAAAAAATACATTGAATCGCAAATATTCGCCATTTATGTGGAAAAAAGAGTAAAATCGCGAATATTCGCTATTAATGATGAAAAATACATTTAATCGCGAATATTCACTGTGTTGAGCCAACAATATATAAAATCACGAATACTCACTATTTTGATAAAAAATAATATTGAGTCGTGAATATTCCCTATTTTCAATGAATGTATTGAGTCGCATTTGCGCTATTTTTGATGGAAAGTAAACTTAATCTCAAATGATCGCTATTTTCGATTAAATGTACACTAATATCACATATATTGGCTATTTTTGAAGAAAAAACATCAAATAACGATTGTTCATTATTTTATAATGAAAATACATGAAATCACAAATGTTCAGTATTCAGGATAGATAATATGTATATTAAATTACAAAAATACGCTATAATGAAAATACATTGAATCGCAAATATTCTCTATTATTGATAGAAAATGCAGTAAATCGCAAACATTCGCAATTTTTGATGAAAAAATAAATTAAGTCACATATATTCGTTCTTTTTTGATGATAAATACGTCAAATCGAATAAATTCGCCATTTTTGATGCAAAATACATCAAGTAACGAATGTTCATTATATATGATGAAAAATACGTCAAGTCGCAAATATTCACTATTTATAATTGAAAAATACATGACATTGCAAATTTTTGTTGGTTTTGCACGGATGATAGACGTAGCGCTCTCTGAGCCCGTGGAAATTTATTCATTTTGGTGTAAAGTCCCAGTGCATTCTGTGACGAAGCTGGAGCATTTCCACTCAATTAGTCAATAAATATTAATATTTTTTTATTTGCATTGGTTCAATTGTTTTTTTCTAAGGCGGTGCTTCGTGTGACTTTAGGCTATTTCCACTATCATTCTACTTGTTTGAAGAAACGTCCTACAATAACGAGGTGCATTTCTACATTTTGTTCCTAAACTATATACTTTGAAGTACGAAAGTAAATGCGGCCAAAGGGGCTGGGGACTTTTGTTTTTTAGTGTGAAGAACAATTAAATACGAGCAAAGATTGTTCGGAGTTTCGATTAGGATACAACTTTTTACGTGCTTCAATTTTGGTAATTTGTTTTTTCCTACCTGCATGTTCATAAAAAAAAGCTTCAACTTGAATGATGTGTTGTTGATATGCTGACTCTACTTCAATGTTTTATGCGAAATATTATGTTTTCGTTTCTTACTCGCAATAAATTCCCTTATTTGAATGCTGATCTACCCAATCCTTACTAAGATTGGTATTTCGACTGCAACCATCGCATCGTCTTCGCAAGTGTTCATTGTGAGGTTGAATTCATTGTGAAAACTGGTTTCCAACCATGAAATGTAGTTCTTGTTAGCATTTGTTGTTTCACTTTTGTAGCCATTGTTGTGAAAACTGGTGGCCAGCCATGAAATGGAATTCTTGGATTTGGTGTTTCACTATTGTGGTCATTGGTGTGAAAAAAACTAGTGGCCAGCCGTTAAATGGAATCCTTGTTAGCTTTTGTTGTTTCACTTTTGTAGCCATTGTTGTGAAAACTAGTGGCCAACCGTGAAATATTGTTCTTGTTAACATTTAATGTTTCATCATTGTAGCCATTCGTGTAAAAGAACTAGTGGCCAGCAGAGAAATGTAATTCTTGTTAGCATTTGATTTCGTTTCACTATTGTAGGCTTGTGTAGCGTAAAGTTCAGAATATTGACGTTGAAAGTGCCCACATGTCTTTGGCAAAGAGATTTGCAAAATAGCTTTGTAATAGTCGAGTAGCAAGGGAAGAAAATCAAGAAAATCTCATTCCAAATATGTGATTAATATTTTGTCTTATAGGCTAGTGAAGTACCTTTTCACTCGACATAAAGGCAGTTTTGCTAAAAAAAAGGGTATATAAGCATAAAATTCACCGGGACGACTATTGCATGAAAAATGTAACACGAAAGCGTAAATTGCCAGAAGGTAAGCGAGCGCTGTGTTGTGTGTCCCTCTGTGGCTGTAATACAGAGGAGCCATGCCAATTGTACCCCAATACCTGCAGTTCTATTTTTTTCTATGTGCATCCAATAAAAATTAATTTTCATTTGCTAATTATTAGTAAAAAATGTTTGAATTAAACCAAGACGGGAAATATTTTAGAAGTATTTCAACGATAAAGCATCTTCTTTCTGAAGCTAGCCAATGAAAAATGATTACTCTTACGGAGATGCAACCATTGCACCCATAAGTGTTAGCGCTCTCAACAGGAAGATGCATGGGGAGGTCCCGAGTTGATTCTTAGGAAGTTTTTTGTTGGAATACAGTATTTTTGGTTTTTTGTTTGTTAAATTTTTTACGGGCTATCTTTTTTTAGTTCATTACTTTCCTTATTCATCCTTCTTCTTCAAATTCTTCTTTATTTTTCCCTTTTGTTTCATTAACTTTTTTCAATTTCTCTATTTCTACGCACAAGAAATCTAGTGCTGTTTGAATATTTCTCGTTCCCCTAATTCCACACCGAATGATGTCGTCTCCTTCTTCTCGGAACATGTTTTATGTAATCAGTCAACTTGTATTTCAATCCAATGCGGATTATGAGCGACAAATTCTAATCTCAACAAAAGTTGATAACGACGAAGCAGAACGGCGAAAATTACAGAAAGTGTCGGAAACATTCACTAGATGCTGAAGAAATTTTTCAGCTATCATTGAGGAGGAATGATTCGCTAAAGTTTCATGCGGTCTAGTTGCGCGCTTTGAAAAACTGTCATGCGGGAGAAATTCATGCACGGTTGTCATTTTCTCCTGTGGCAAGTTGGAATGGAGGCGCGAACGACTTCGTTGGTTCGGTTATCAAAAATATATTCAGATGTATTTATATATGAAATAAATCCATATACATGTATATGTCAAAATGTTATTCACAAATAAGTATATATCAAAAAATTATTCACAAATATTTATATATAAAAAGATATCTATGTATATTTATACATCAAAAAGATATCCATGTATATTTATACATCAAAAAGATATCCATGTATATTTATACATCAAAAAGATATCCATGTATATTTATACATCAAAAAGATATCCATGTATATTTATACATCAAAAAGATATCCATGTATATTTATATACTAAAGAGATATCCATGTATATTAATATATCGAAAAGATATCCATGTATGTTTATATGTAAAATATATATGTAATCTCCCAAACGTGAGCGCAACGGGAACTAAATATCAGCTTCGATTTTGTGAGGAAGGCCATTATGAAGTGATCATAAATGAACGAGAAAGAGATCCATATTCTCTCGTTCTTGGGCACACTTTTATTGTACGCCGTTCAGTGTACTGAACATCGTTCGAATCCAATCAACATGAACAGTTTACAATACTCCTCATCCTGATCAATAAGTACGTTTTGTTAAAATACTGAACGAATTTTATAGTTACTTTTACAGATATCAATCTCTAAGTTTATCCTAGCGTAGACGATACTCGGTCACCAAAATAAATCTGAACATCATTCAAAAAACAAGTTTTGACTTCATTCCAAATACTAAACCAATTTGTTTCTTCCAAAAACTAAATCTTGACATTCCAGGAACGAAATTTTCACTTCATTCCAAAAACACAATCTTGATCTGTTCCAAAAACCAAATTTTAACTTCATTTTAAAAACCAAATCTTAACTTCATTTTAACAAAACAATCTTAACTTCATTTTAAAAACCAAATCGTAACTTCATTTTAAAAACCAAATCGTAACTTTATTTTAAAAACCAAATCGTAACTTCATTTTCATAAAACAATCTTGACTTCATTTTAAAAACCAAATCGTAACTTCATTTTAAAAACCAAATCGTAACTTCATTTTAAAAACCAAATCTTCACTTCATTTTAAAAAACAAATTTTAACTTCATTTTAAAGAACAAATTTTAACTTCATTGAAAAAAATTTAACTTCATTTTAAAGAACAAATCTTGGGTTGAGCTAAATATTGAATATGTTCAGCTCCTCATAGGTTTCAGGATCGGAGTCATCTCACGAGGATGCAACTACATGTCTATGGAAACTAGCGCTCCTAAAAGGAATATACGAGGTCCTGAGCTGAAGGTTAGGTAGGCCTTCATTTTGTTGAAATAGAACAGGTTTTTGTTCTGTAACGGTTCCTACCTATTCAGCACTGAATTTGTAGCATTACTGTCGCTGAGTTACAGATATGCAGTATGTAGACCTTACTTTTAATTTCTTCCATCTTTCTCTCTTATAGTGGAGACCGGGCGTACAGTAAAACCTACCTCTGAGTTGTCTCTTAGTCTTTTATTTCATAATTCTCATTTCACCCTGCTGTGCGGACCATGATTTTCATTTAATCTACTGCGCGGACTAAGACTTACAAACTTTACGTGTTTCTGGTGTTACTGCAGCTGAAACTTTCCCAAGTTCCTCTGTGGCATTCGCCTGACTGAGCGAAATATTAAATACAAAACGAATAATTTCGTTTATGAATACATTAGCTTTTCTTACTGGTTCACTACGAAATTCATCCTGTTTCTAACAAGAACCCTGAATTATACACACGTGTCTTGCACATACAACGTCAAAGTGAGATATCCAGGGTCCCATTCTGTAAATTATTCAAATATACCACAACTCGTAAATAAAAATTGTGTCATCAGTATTAAATAATTGAATTGTAATAGTTCCCCAAGAAAACTAGATCTATTTTTGGACGCGGCTCCCATCGGGTGCGAAATTGTTTTAATAACGATGGTGATTTATTCTTCCTGTTGACTGTTTGGAGATTTTATTGTCATACGTACGCTATAATAACTCAACGATCTCGTAAACCACTGGTGGAAAAGTTGATGGTCTAGTACGTGGTTGTTGGAAGAACTGTAATAACTGCTGCAAAAAAAAATGAACAGAAGCAAGGGATCATGGGTCGCTCTCGAGTCTACGGACATTTGACGTAATGCTTGTCTATAACTCGTCAGCCTTCATTGAACAACAAGACTTGGTAAATACAATTCATTAATCACAAGTGAAGCATCAAGGAAATATTTTCTTAAGGGTATCAAAATACACACATTTAAGTATATCTATTTGTGGGCTCGAATAAATTGTATAAGGTGAACAATTATTTTCTACAATTTATTTATCGCAAGTGAAGCATCAAGGAAATGTTTTCTTAAGGCTATCAGAATATATACATTTTAGTATATCTGTTTGTGGGCTCGAATAAATTGTACAAGGCCAACAATTATGTTTTACCTAGAACCGTTCACCTAGTTGCACGCTAGACTGATCAATTAATACGTTCACACAAAGAGTTTAAGAATCGACCTCCAATTGTAAATGACATTTTGAACAAGCCAAATGCGAAGTGTAATTCTATAAAAGACTTACGATCAGTTTCGTTGCACGATTAATTGCCCTATAGATTTGGATCATTTAGTGTGAAATGATTTACTTGATTAGCTGTTGTAATTGTTGCAGGGATACTTCACTTTTACGAACTAATTCTTTAATAAAGGGTCGTGCGTAAAGCGGGAGTTCTGAAAACGAGGTTTAATTATTTGAACAAAATAATGTATTGAATAAAGTAACCTTCCTTCACAGGAAAACGTCTTTTTCTAAATTGGAAATTACAAGAGAAAAGTATAAATATTTTTAAACGATGTTTTGTTAAGGCAAAATTCACAATTTCTGTATCATAATGAAGTATACAATGATTTGAATTCCAGAGTTTCGGAATTTTTGTCATCGTAACTTTTTCCTAATTTTCCATTTTAATGAGTTAATCATTTGTTAGTTCTTTAATCTGCATGATGCAAGTCATTGTCATTTAAAGAAATATTAAAATTTTCATCGGGTAAAAAGCTTACAATGTTATCACATTCACTTTGCACATTCTTTTCTGGCTCTTCAAAACCTATAAAATCATTAAAAAATTCAGGGCAAAGTTTCTTTCAAACACCATTCATGTTCATCTGAGTGACTTTTTCTAATGCTTTTCCAAAATTCTTCACTACATTGAAGATGTTAAAAATTTTCCAAAATTCTAAAATTTATCATTTTTTATCAGTTGCTTCGATTAATTTCTCAAATGTGAAGCGTAGGTAGCAGGCCTTGAAAGACGCCATCACATCCTGATCCATGGGCTGTGATAAAGATGTATTTGATGGCAGGAACGTTCCTTTGCACATTCGGCCTTCGATGCTCAGGAAATAGTGGATGTGAAGGAGCATTATCTACAATCAAAAGAATGTTGAAAGAAATTTCTTTTCGTTGACAATATTCTTTCACTTCGGAAATGAAATTCAGAGAAAACCGTTCTTCAAATAAAGCAGCAGTAACACAGGCCTATTCAAACGACCTATTCGTAAAGACGAGGTTTCGTGAAGTGGGAATTCGTATATCAAGGTATGCCTGTACGTTGAAAAAAAAAATCTCAAGATTGGCTGGTTTATCCGCTACTCATCCGACATCTTCCCGCCAACCAACTAGCGACCACTTAATTCAAGTGATATTTCTACTGATAAAAGTTGATGCTGGAACAGTGCTTATATCCATCAATTTAACCCCTTTGGGAGGTGTAATTTTTTCTATGGGAGTTAATGCTTCCTGGGATAAATGTGAAATCCTGAGCTGAACACTTGGTAGGCCTTCTTATTGTTGAAACAGAATAGGCTTTTTGTTTTATTACAGGCCATCTTTTTCCGGTTTTCTGCAGTCCCGTTTTTCAGCACTTATTTGTTTCTCTGTAACTTCTATAGAAAATGCGATTCCTAACTTCTTGTTTCCACGCGCAAAGGATCTTGTGAGTAAACACGTCTTGTACATAGATTCCAGGTTTCCTCAGCTCCATACTAATCGATGCCTTCATTCCTCCTCTCTATAGAATATCTCTGTGTTGTACTTAAGGGCTTATGCTATCTAACATAATCTATTCTAAGGACCTAGGTTTTTGTTCAACTGCTGTTGCCGAAATGCATTTTCGATAACATAGTTACGTATAATTAATAAAGTTTCGCGTTTAATTTTTGGTTCGTTCCTTTCAGTATGATGAAATGAATGGCGATCGGCGCTTTGAATGATTTAGGTAACAGTGCGCTGAATACGATTTGGATTTTCAGAACATTTTCGTCATTGTAGCGGTACAGCCGGTAGCGTAAATTTTTTTGTCGACTTGGCGACTGTTTTTGTCATCAAAATAATCTCGTTTTAGCGGTTCCAAATCAAATTTGAAAATTTTCGACTCTAAAGATAGCGCGGAGAGTAGTCAAGTCAACTTTTAGCTATCGGTAGTGTGGCTATGATGGCGCACAATGTTTGAAAATTTGGCTCTAGCAGACTTGCAGAGATCAGCGCCTCAACGTTTTTGCTTCATTACTAGGTCCCCTCAGGGAGAGACAACTATTGTATCTATGGGAGTTAACACTCCCATGGGAAAAATTTGAGGTCAAAAGCTGAGAGTTAGGTAGGCCTTCTTTTTGTTGAGATGAAATGTTTTTGTTATGTTAAGGATCTATGCACCTTTTGTATATTTTCCGCGTTCCCTTATCTCCATTCTAAGTGGTGCTTACCTCTATCCCCTCTTTGGATCACTTTTGTTGCGAATAAGGAGACTTGAATTAACATCTAATTTAATTCATTACTCCCGTGCTATGGCCGCATACGACAGTGAAGCGACTGTAAATTTGCACCAACAGAGTTGGTTAAATGGTTTCCTGCTTTTCTTCTAGAGCGCAGAACTAATTGCTAGCTGAAAGCGGATGTTTTCTGAACTTGTCTAGCAAATCGAGTGGTGATTGGCTGACCCCCATTTGCGTTGAGTTTATCAACATTTGAGCCATGAAACTCGATGTTTTAACCTCAAAGGTCGCCACGAGGGCTCAGGGCTGGATTTGCAAGAGATTTTAGTTGATGTTGGCGGTGGAGCTGGCAGCGTTAGCTCTTCTAAGTCGACTTACAACAACTTACGTTGTCTTCTGTACTGCTACGACGGTAAAACTAAATAGTCTAAAAATCTGCCTTCATTGTCGAAGCCTAGTTGAGCTCTAATGACTTCATTGCTACGATGTCTTTATTATAGCAGCACGCATTCTCGGGAAAGCTATTTGAAATGAGGCTCGTTTAGCGTCCGTAGTGACATATTAGCGTTGCTGAGAATTAAAATGGCCCTAACACTTTCACCGCAACCTGCGCCACCTGTGTCCGCGGAGGAGATTTTCAAAATGCTGCTGACCGACCAGTAATCGCAAACTTAATTTTTGTAAATACTTGAGTAAAGCTTAATGAAGGCATGATCCAGTTAATTTTTGCTATTTTCAAAATTTAATACTACAATAACATTGAATTTCCGATGAATATTGAACTTCAGTTTTGCCATTTGATGTCAAAGTGTTAAGCACTTATTCGCATGCTCTGTATTTGTTGAATTTATTTTGGAGACGTTTTCGAGCTTTAAAAGACTGACTCAATCTTGGCTCTTGTACAACATAGCTACTGGGAAGAGACTTATCTTGTGCTTTTGTCGAGTATTGATGTTATACTTACATTTTATCTAAGATTCATGTTTTTAGAATCATGAGTAGATGTTTTTCGACTTGATAATGTATTGAAGAGAATTTTTGTTCTGCAATTGCCGTGGTCATCAATTTTTTATTTTTATATTCCTGAATGTTTATCGTGTTCTTGATTAGCTTTTGAAACAAGTCAAATGAATATTGGATGAAAGCCTTAGAGGTATGCAACCATTCTATTATGGGAATTGGCTTCCTCAAAAGGAAAGATGCGAGGTCCCGAGCAAAAGGTTAGGAAGCCTTATTTAGTTGAGGCAGAATTGGGTTTTGTTTAATTACGGACCCTTTTTCACTTCATTGTTGTCCTTTTTCCCATCACCTATAAATTTCTTCTTCAACTTTTATTTTATCTCATAACCTTCCTTCTCAATCTACTGTTTCTGTTACGCATGGTAACTTTAGCGGAAACACTCTTTGTGCATCGATTCCACGTTTCCCATAGTTCAACTAAATGGTGCCATCTTCCATCCTTTGTTTGGAATACCTTTGTTGTGGATAGAGAGGCCTAACACGTTGCTTACAATACGATCCATCGATGGGTTGTTTAAAAAATGGTAACAATCTTTTAAAATCAATGTTATTTACTGCACCGAGTTAATGTTAAGTACTTTCAAAATTACTTACACCTTTTAACTTTAAATTTGAGTTGAATGTGGAACTTCAGTTTAACCCATCTCAGTCGAAGTGTAAAACTAACTTACCTAATCTGATGAGGTTTTCCGTGGCCACACTTTGAGTTTGTTATACCTGTGCAGGATATCGGTGAGGTGAGAGATCGGTACTCCTGCGCTAGTCCTTGCATGGCCAAAATCATGCGCGCTGCCGGCAGAGAACCTCCCGCGCAACCTGCTCAAAAGAGGCGGCAGCACTGCACCTTCTGTAAAAATCACGGAATCACCAGGAGGAAGAATGGCCATGTGTGCGAACACAAGGACTGCGACTGCCTTCTGTGCCAGCTCACAACCAAAGCCCAAGTCGCCATGCGCCATCAGCAGGCGCTCTGGAGGCACCAGGGGAGAGAAATGGCCAAAAATAAAAACTTCCCCATGCTGGGTGTGTCGAGTCGACAGGTGAGTTTTTAAAATGATGTTGAGTTTTCCCCAAATTGTTCAACTGATACTTAGTTCATAAAATTTTCTCTTACCAGGCGCTACAAAAGGTGAAGGTTGCATAGCCCTTTTTTTGTTAAAATGAAAAAGTTACTTGTTTTGTGGTGGACCATCCTTCTTCAGTTTATTACTGTCCTCTTCTTCAGCACCTACTACTTTCTCATTCAAATTTCATCTTATTTTAGAAAGTTATTTCTCCACTGACTTTTCCTATGCGCAGGAGGGCTTTAGTGGGAACACACCTTGTGCATAGATTCCGAGTTACGTTAAGTTCGTAATATTTTGTACGTTTATCCTTCTCTCTGGAACGCCTTTGTTGCTGTTAGAGGCTAATACTAAATTATCTAATTCATCTAATTTAATTGGTAGTTTCATCTCAAGCTACCCTAGAGGATCTTGTAAGTATGAAAAATATAAAATACGATAAAATAAATATAAAATTTCAGATTAGCTGACATAACACTGCGCTTCTCTGAAAAAACTTTACTTCAGAATATACTGAAATTTGAATATTTGTATTAAAAACCACCAAATAACTTAAATTAAAATTCTGTTTTGGAACTGATAACTTCATAACGCTGCGCTACAATACAAGGCCTATATTTGTGTTTACTGTTATGAACTGATAACGCAACTGTGTGTGGAACGCGGGTTGCCTAATCTCGCTTGTAACTTGATTTTCCCTTTCGTTGAGGCAGTTTTTAGTTCTCATACTATTCATTTTTTATGCGTTCATCAATGTGAATTATGTTTACTGGTGGATCAGCTAAAAAAATTATTCAGAGATTTACGAGCCGTGTTCTTAGTTTATTATATATTTTGTAATCGAATTATAAAATTGAATTTTTTCGTTCATTGCAAATCGTTCTATGTGAGTGGAGCTTTCATTTGTAAGTAGTGGAAGAAAATTTTTTAGCGTTTGCAACCATATTGTTCACGGTTTACGCAATCCGTAGTACAAAGATTTTTAATTAGTCTACATTTCTTATTGTTGACATAGGCCGAATTTAGAAACGGCGGCCATTTATATGTTCAAGTTACTGGTAGTGTTCCACCATTTTTTATTATCGTTAAGTCAATCACGCTTTTTTTGGAGTAGAGTCGTAAATTCATGCTCTCATTTCCATTATTCTGGACGTCTTTTTCTGACCTCACGATTTTTTTCAGTTATGCGACAAATGTCGCAACCACAACCAATTTTTCAAGAAGCGAGGCCACAAGAGCGAATGCCGTTTTGAGAAATGCACATGCCCGCTGTGTGAGCTCACCGACAAGAGACGACTGGTCATGAAGCACCAGCAGCGAGTGCGGCGAGCTAATGTCACGTCCAGGGTAAGAAAGAAAGAAAAAAGTAAAACAGTTTTCTTCCAATGGAGTTAAAACATGAAATGTTTAACATTGTGTTTTAAAATATTTCAACATTAACATCTTAGTTGATAATTACACATCGGTATCGTAATACCCATGTAAAATGTCGAAACATAAAGTGATTGACAGAAAAGCACAACAAAAATGAGTTCCTTTCGTTGCATAATCTGCTTTTGACAGTGCTTTCAAATAAAAGTAACTAAGAAAACCTAATCCTCGGAACGCTTAGTTGAAAAACACTCTCGTTAGTGCGCACATGAATTGAAATAAAAGCGAAAAACGCATTGAAATACCTTAACATAGAGATCCTTAATTGCCATTCATACATGGTTATCGGAAAGCTTCCAGTCCTCATGAGTGCTTAATAACCCTCAACAGCCCCACGTGCCATTTATTATAGCACACTCACTAAAAATGCCAACATGATTTTTTTGCCGAATTTGTGCTCTAATGTTATTTTTGATGCTTTCTGCCGGGTGGCAGTACCGTCCCCATTCTGATGTGGATAATAACCTGATGCCAGCGCCAGTCTAGTAACAGTGGTTGTAATATTAGGAATATGAGTGTAAAAATTTGAGCTGAAATGGGTTAACTCGTTCCCCGCGTTTACGCGGTTGTTAACGGTCTGTTTGGTTAGGATGTAAGTAGCAAAATTCGGAAATTGACTTACTGCTCGAGTGCATTTATATCCTTCCTAAGAAATATGAAAATACAATTGCAAGATTACATTTTACCTCGTATGATAACTTATTTTGTAAAAAGGTCGCGAAACATGAAATGTCTTTTATTTATGCCAGTACGTGAATGAGCAATTTACTCGTGGTACACATGTGACCCAATACGCAGGGAACGCGTTAAACAGCCAATCGTCATCGTCGTCATGGCAGGCACTCAGCCAATGAAACGAGGGGACGCATTTTGTTGTCTATAACTGCAGCGTAGCACTCGGTAAATGATATCAGACTTAGTGATGCTATTGTCGTTAGTTGTTTCAGCGGTATGCGCCAGGGAAAAGTTATGACGAGAAATAGAGATGATCAACCCCTCAAAGGACACAGGATATGCAGTAGGTTTAGGATTGTCAAGTTTGTGTATCCTCGGCTATTAGGACTGGCGCTTCCATGGGAGATACTGCTGAGTTTTCTTAGTTATCGGTAGGCTTTAAGAACTTCTACCCTTAGCGCCTACTTTGCGTTTTTAATTTGTCATGTCTTCTTTGCTAGTTTTTCTTTTCCTCATTGTCTGTTTCCTAACTAGCTGCATGCTCAAGGTATCGTGTTTGGGAATATGCCTTGTGCATTGTTTCCTGTTTTCTGCAGTCCATCCGAAATCTTCCCTACTTTTCGGTCTCTTGACATCGCCTTTGTTGTGGTAATCTTAAACTACCCAATCTAATAATATTAATTATAGAGATAATGCTAAGCACATAATGTTGTCACCATGATTTGATGTTAACGGTTGTATTTATCTTTCAATTTCTGTCATACCCGGTTTTACTTTTTGTTTTTAATTTAATGTGTCATCCGAACTAGCGTTGTGCACTTCTGAATTTCATACCGTGCTGGGCGTTAAGCCTTAGATTTTTCAATAAAGACATTCTCAAATTACTGTTCCTTTAAATTAAAAAGAATAGTCTCGCAGTTCTATCAGAACAGTACTCCATTTAATTACATAAATAGCACGCCATTCATGTTACATTTCGTCATCCCTAAGCCGGGCTTTGCACTTTTCACTAATCATCAGCCTTTTTAATTCATCTGTGCGGAATTTGCTAAAAATCCACGTCTTTTTTCCAGGCAATTTCGAGTGATGAAGATGATGACGATGACAATAAGGGCACTTGCAGGCAAGATGATCAAGGTCCTCGCAACGATAGAGAAAGCGATGATCAACAGGAAATCGTATACGAAGAAGGCACAAGCGAGCATGCCATTGCCGGGGTGATCAAACAAGTGAACGAGGCAATTGAAGCTCTGCCCCGCCACATGGGGCCCTTCTCGTCAACTGGTACCGGACCTCGGCGGAGTAAACAAATCTCTGGAATTCCAGCCGCTCTTAAGCGAAGGCCGTTGAAAGCGGAGTTTTCGCCTCCTCTGGAATCTCATAGCCAGGACACTCCTGTGTCCATGCCTCAGTACGCTCCAAAAGACGTGTTAAAACCCGAGACTGTCGCTCACAGCAGCCCCCGACGGCCTGAACTTGGGCCCAGGCCATGGGATTGTGACAAAGAATCACCGCCCACCACTCCGTTTCGAAATACTCTCCCCTCCACTCCGTCTTACACAGCTTCGAATTACTCCACCCGAACACCTACTCCCAACAAGGCATCGCCGCCTGTGTTTGAGGTAACGTTAGAATAGAGGACGCAGCGATTGTAAGCATCCACTGTGTTCGTGATTTATTCTGAGAATAATTTGAATGATATGTGGAAATTGATAAATACCAGACGTTGAACTTGAGCACTGTCTGACCATGTCGGTTTCAAATTTTAGTTACTTTCAAAACTCGGCCTATGAAATTTGTTCCTAGAGTTTGGCAATTCTTACTAACGCTTTCCTTATCATTATACCATGATTCATCAACTTCTTGTAAGTGCTACATCAATATTGAAATGTCCTCCCGCGGTCTCCGTAAATTGCTGCTTTTATCGATCGTTGTTAAGGTCTTCGCAGATGCATCTGATTTCAGTTCTCCTTTATTTCTACCTGTTTGTTTGAATGTAAATGCCTCATATGCACTCTTTCATCATTTCAGGATTATTTTTTCAGTTGAAACCGGTTCTAGATGAGGGAGTCAAAAACTGTTCATGTGCCCTGTTATATCATACCGTATAAGTATCTGATCGTTTCAAACCTATATGCAACAGTTTTGAGCACCGTAAGCGCCCTTTTACGTTAGTCATTCCTCATTCCATCGAAAATTTTTAACCAAACGTTTGTGGAGATATTTTTAATAATTTTTTTATACTTCTGTGGTGAGGCCGCAAAGGAATGTAGCCAATATTGTTACGAAAGCAATCGTATTTTATTCGTCTCGACACTAGCACCAAAACCTCAGTACTCGTTTTGGAGATCCTTTCCTGCTCATTACAGCCACCTTAAACGATTTCTGATATTACTTGTCGAGCTCCACGTCTTCCTTTTCTTGAAGTTCGGATTCATCAATATCAGTTCGTTGATACCCCTAAATGATTGTTTCTCGTTCATATTTTTGCTTTTTATCATTTGCACGCATTCAAATTTGATTTTTCGGACCTCTAATTTCTGTTATATTTACTTAAATTTTAGTTCATCTTAATCCTCTGAACACCAGCGGCACCTCTTGAGAACCAGTTCCGATGGCCACTGGCTGGTTAGTCATCTGGAAAATGGTAAATTAGCGTAAAGATAGGGTATCCCTCAACTGTGCTTCGATGAATTTTTTCTTGCATTCTTTACTTACTATGTGACCGTAAACAATTTGATGCTGGAATGAATAACGTAAGTCATAATTTTCATCAGAATTTTTCAATTTTTCATCTATTTCAGGCGAAAACGACCATCAAACAAGAGATCAAGGATGAGGACTCTTGGCCAAACGTTGTTTCAGGCGAGCAGAATCACTTGGGCCACTCCTTCGTTCCACCTCATCCACCGGGCTCGATGTTATTGCCTCACTCGTCGTACATAAATAACATGTCTTTCTACCCCTTGGCTTCTCAGGCAGAAGAAACACGCGGGGCTTCGCCGCCCATGTTTTCCCCCCCTCGTGGTGGTGGAGTGCCTCCCATCTTCAACAGTCCCCGCTCTTTATACAGGAAATCGCCTCGGACTGATTACATGATGTCGAAAGCCTTCGACTCGTGCAAAATTCACACGATGGATGACCTACGAAACAACGCTCACCACTTTGAGAGCGATATCAGCGCGATGGGAAGGAGCGATTATATGTACGGGAAGCTGCTGAGCCGAGGGAGTCTTGACCCATCGAACAACTTGTCTAGTGGCGACGGCGCGTCAGCTCTGCCCCACTTTGCTCCTCACAATGCCCTTGAAGGTCTTTCTTTCTTCACTAAAATGAAGCTGCAGAGGCAGTTCCCGGAACACTATGCTCGTGGTCCAGACCCACCTTACTCCACCCACCACTCCACTGCTAACCACCCGCCCATCCCTCCATCTCTTGCTGCGCCCTCTCAGACTGCTATGGATACCGCAGCAGCTCTGCATAATCCAATCCAACCTTGCCCGGTTAGATGGTTGCCGCCACTGAGCTTTCTTCCATACCAAAGCCCATTCTCACTAATGCAGTCTGATCCTTTTCTTCGGTACTCGCCGATGTTGTTCCCGCGCGCTAACCGGAATACATGAACTTTGACTGTGCGCGGTGAATAATCTGTGCTGCACTGCCGTCTTTAGCTACGCTATACTGAATACTCGTGTCTTGCATTCAGCGGAAAAATGGATGTTGGTATTTATATTAGGTGTCTTGTACATTCCTTTTTGTTCCGGTGTCAATGTATCCATTGCTTAAGGCAAAGTGTTTTTATTTGGTTATTATTTCTCGAAATCGTGTTTTTTGTTGCATTTTTATTCGAATGCTTGCGATATCAGTTTAATATCATCACTTGTTTATTTGCACCGATTCGTCGAACGCGCATTTTAAAATTGTTTAAATTGAAAAATCACGCCGGAAAATATTTTTTATACTAAAAAAAACTTTCAAATGATTCTTGGAGTCTTTCATGTGCAGATATTAAGTTGCGCTTTGATTTAGCAATTGAAAATATTCGTTCAAACCGGTTCAAGATCAATTTTTCCAAATTTTCCATTGACGTTCTTTATTTGACTTCTCGCGAATGCGTTTCTGGGGTTCAAGGATTTTTTATCTGTTTTAATCACGTGTTATGATTTTGTATTCATATATTCAAAGAGTTAATGTTTGTTTTTGAGGCTTGACATTATTAATTGATTTTTGTGTTCTGTAAAAATTTCGCTGCAGCATCGTAAACGAGTCATAGAATGATCAAAACTGTCATGAATGAAAATTTCGCAACTATTGAACCAATTCCCTTTGATGTCATTTAAAGTATTTCAACTAAAAATGATCATAAATTTTTACGGAATGAACCACAAAAAAATTATTTTTCTCTTCTATGGCAGATAGTACTTGAAATCATTTTCAATTCTTTCTCAAGTTCTCGTTTTCATAGATATTTGAGCTGGGTCTTGTGTGAAGCCAAACTTCTTTCACGAAAACTTACTCATGAAAGTGTTGTTGCTTGAATGAAACACTAAATCAAATTATTCCTGCTGAATCCCAACTCATTATTTGTCGAGAAGGAGTTATCAGAGTACATATGAGCAGAACTGCTTTATAACGAAACCTACACCCAAATCAAAATTTTTCAAATGGAACATAGTTTTTAAGACTTTTACGCACCATGTTTGGTATAAAGATTTTTGCAGAGCTATGTTTGGAGAATGAAACACTTTGCTGTTGCTAACCCCTTCGTGTAACGTCATCTAGTTACGGGAGGGGTTTGTTCTTCCAGGGCATCTTCGGAATCAAAAATAATTTGGATCGTACTCCTTCCTTATGACCGTTCAAGATGGTGAAGAAGGCTGTCATTTTCTTAAATGAAAAAGGAACGAGTTATTAGAAACATGAGGGTTGAAAGATTATTCGTATATGTATAAATAATGTGCGTGTGTGTGTGTAGCAATCCCCTAGTTTATTTGTTACAGGGATATTGTCTGATGTTAGGTAATTATCAGCTGAGATGAAATAATTAATTTCTAACTTTAGCTGTAAAAAAAATTCACCTTTATAGCTGAAATAATTTGGTATATCATGCGTAAGCTCGGTAATTCTCCTACCCTGGACGAGTTACTTTATCGAGGATAAATAATTCACCTATTTAAAGCAGCCCCAGTGTAGTTAAGCTTCGAAAAAGAAAACAAAACAAAGTATCTCGGGCAAATTAAGTTTGAGCTTGGTTACGTGTGGAGCGTAGACTGGCAGATTCAGCTTAGGTTAGTCGAAGAGCAGTCGCAAAAATACAACATTTTGTCGATTGTCGTTCATTTCATAGCTGGAAAATCAATACTTCGCCAGTCATTGCAGAAAATCCCACAAGGAAAGTCAATGACAATGGTATTTATTGTGCAGTCACCACTCTGAGGTCCGGGGAGCTTCTTGTTTTTAGCTTTTAGAATGATTTCATCACTCGCTATGTGGAACTTGTGAGAACAAAGTGTTATGTGACACTATATTTTAGTGAAGTTTGATCATTTAGTGCTGGGGAATTGGATAAAATCTTGTAACTGAACTTCAGCATTCTTCCTCGAGAAACAATGATAATATTTTGGCTCGCCGTAAAATATACAAATTCTAAATGGTACTCAAAATTTAATTTTTCATAAATTGAACTTAGAAATATAACATACTACTAAAAATATTAAAATGGAATAGGTAAAACTCTTGGTCAGTTTATTTCAACTCGTCTCTAGATACCTCAAAGCACGACACACGCATTTGAATTTGAACACTAAAATTCCTCGAACAATTTTCTTGGTGTCAGTTTCACAGTTTATTAAAAAGGTTGCAATTTTTTCTGAATTCTACGTGTCCTGCTGAATGGCAGATCATAAACGCAAATCATTGAGTATTGTTCATGATACTACTGACGTATACGATATCTTGAGTGTAAGTTTTGTTGCGAGTTTGCTACTGTTCCAATTTCTTATACAGTGGACCTCTGTCATACGATATTAGTCCGTTCCGGAGTTGGGATCGTAAGGCGAAATCGTCGTATGGCGGGCAATAGCATATCGGCATCTTAGTGACGTTTGAGGGGAAAAGACTTCGTATTCCACTTCGTAACGTGAGAAAAACGTAAGCTATGGACGCCGTAACCCGGGAGTCCACTGTACCAGCTTCACAAATGTACTCAGACCCCCCACTCCCATGTTCATTGAAGTTGAAAAAATTTTCTCCCAGTCGAGAGCGTGCGCAAATACTGAAAACAAATTAGATCCCTGACTGATTTTAGGCGATTGCAGTCAGTGTGGAAGAGTCGAGTGCAAAACTTTCTCTCGAGCTGTGCGTGTAATTTATGTCTTTCTCCGTCAAGGTGAAATTTTTAAATTACCTGAATAGAATTAGTGTTCAGAAATCGTAGTAGAATAGTGATGCTTTGAGTGTTGTTACTTATTAGAACATTGTTTCATTATAGCGTTTGTAATCACTTCAAACTGAACCCCCCCATACTGGCAGCTTTATGCCACTTGACCTTATGAATGCTAACCAAACAATTGATAATTGTTCAACATGGTCCTGAGAGCCATTTTCTAAAAACTTCTTATTGCATGTGTACTTTAATTCACCGGTGCAGTACAGCAGTATCTAGTTTCCATTTTAATGAATGGTTTTTAAGTGATTTATTCTCAATATGAAATTTACATCTGTTTCTAAACCCTTATACTTATTTCGCAGAAGCGGTCGTAGCAGAAAGCTTTCAAGCAATTATATTGTTCTCTCGGCATCATTTTTCATTTCATTTCCAAAGACTTGTTAAATTATATTTTTGCGTCTCCATTGTTTAGTGATGCTTATCTTAAATACTTGAAGGTAAAACAAATATGTTATTCATTGCGAAACCTCTGGAGGTGTTTGCAAGACAAATTAACACCAAATTTTTCGTCCAAAGAATAAGAGAGGGTAACGAAAATGGAGTGATTTACTAGATTGGGAAAACTTATCCCGTGTCACTGTTTTCGTCACCGAATCCTTACAGAGGGTTCATTAAAGGGGATGTTCTTCAGTGTATCTTAGAGATCCAGCCTCTGCGAGAACTTAGAGGATTCCTAAGCTCATAATGTCTGTCCTCGTCAGTTTACCTTGAGGCAACTATCGCTCTTCAGAGTGATCTTAGTCACCCACCACAGAATCATAAGCACTTGCTGCAAGTACGTTCTGAATTTAAAATTGTGGTTTGGTAATCATTGGCTTTCAATCCGGCCTTCCGTGCAACCGACCTCCTGCACGCGTCTGCGTTGAGTCTCTAATTCTTTATTCATATTTATCTGTCGACTCGCCGAGGAGCTTACGCTTTTCTTATGCCATCGTTGTGAGTTGGGACTTGTGCCGACCAAGACATCGAAATTTTGTATTCTTGTGATGCGAGATTCCCTGTGATTATCGTCTTAGAGAAAACGTGGGATAAACTTGAAGACTAATTATTATAGTGAAAAGGGAGTATGGTCACGCTCGCAAGTGATGGGTGATAGCTATTCCGACAGTGTGAGACGAAGATATAAAAATGAGACACTAAAATGGGGTCAAGAATCTACAGACATTATAAATGTTACCTGTGTGAACATGAGACTAGAATTACTCTGGTATCATTTGAAAAATTTCTCATGAAACATACGATGTACTTGATGATTTTTCGAAAAAATTTATGCGCATTAAATGTTTATTAACGCGAGCCTGAAAGGAAACAGGAAGTCGGAGCTGGGCATTTAGAAACCGTGAAAGTTTGAGTATGTAAATGGCGCATCAACTTTTCAAACTATCAAATTTCTTGTGAATCTTTTCGAGATATATCCTCATTAAATCTATCAATGCTTGAAGCTGGAGTGTGAAACAAATTTTTTTTTTGTCAATTGTCCTCCAAATTCTCTAGAGGTTGCAACTATTGTATCAATGGGAATAGGCGCTCCCAGGGGTGAAATGCGAGGTCCCGAGTTCAGACTGAGATAGGCTTTTTTGGTTTATATTATTTTTTTGTTTCTTAGGGATCATCTTTTTTCCAGTTCACTACTGCCTTGTTTTTCAGCACCTCTAACTTTCTTCGAATTTTATTTGGTTTCATGGCCTTCCTTCTCAACTTTCCGTTTCTATGCGCATTGGATCTTGTGTAAGAACACACCTAGTGCATAGATTCCACGTTCCCTTATCCTCATACGAAATGGTGCCTTCATCCTTTCTCTTTTTGGAACGTCTTTTTTGCGTTTAGGGTATCTGAAACTAACATCTAAAATTCTTTAAAGCTCGTGAGATCACCGAAAAGGTCCCGGCAACGCATGCTGGTGGTAGCCGAATTGCGTTGGCTGCTACCGTAAACAATTATACGTGTTATTCTGAAATAATATTAAATCCTATTTGTATTCTCTTTATGCAAATGAAATGAGTGTTTTACTTCTATTCTAGTGTGTAACTCATTGTAGAATAGATCAATTTAAATTTGTGTACTTTGTTCTAAGACAGTGTTATAGAGTAGGCTCTTGCGAGGCTGTGATGCTTTTGAAACGGTAAATTAATATTTTAGGATAACTATTACTTCGAAAGAAAAGATTAGGCCTTTGTTGTATCCTCTAGATTTTGGTATTTCGTTGATGACTTGTACAACACAACTTGTACTTTGTACAACAGACTCGAGCCTTGTTTCCAGTCTGCGGGCAGTTCAATGGTTCGGCATTTTCATGTTATTCTCACGTTGGTCTCGTTGCAACACACACTCGTCCCGTATGAGCAAATTGTTGTGTTGGCATTTCTGATTCATGTCCCCTTCAATCATGAATACATGAGCGTAAAGAAGTTACCCTCAAAAGTGATTTTGGTATTCATGCTAAATATCACACAGAACTTTTTCTTTCCATGCTTATAGAAAAAAAAGCGTTCTAGGACATCAAACCGCGCAAATGTTTGTGATGAATTGATGAATCACATGGATCGCGTCAAGCTTACTGGATGGAGAATCTGAGATTCTTGAGTTGTATCTTGATTGCCGACCCCGTTTGTTAGCTAGATTTTTGTGATTTTCTCCCCTCAAGGGGATACAACTGTTGTATCTATGGGAATTAGCGCTCCCAGGAAGAAACTGTGAGGGCCCGAGCAGAGAGTTTGGTTCCCTTCTTTTTGTCGAAAAAATATGTTTTTGTTATGTTGAGGCCCATCTTTTTTTCGGTTCACTGCTGTCCTGTTTTTCAGCACCTATTACTAAGAATTCTTCTTCAACTTTGATCTTGTTTCATAAACCTGTTTTTAAACTTACTGTTTCTAAGCCCTTTCTGCATAGATTCCACGTTCCCTTATCTCCATACTAAATGGTACCTTCCTCCTTCCTCTCTTGAAACGCTCTTGTTGCGGTTAGAGAGGCTTAAACTGACATCTAATCTAATCTCTCAGCTCGAGAAAATGCCGAAATGTGTTTCATGAATCTCGATGCTGTGACAAGCGATTCTCTTGGAAAGTAACATTGCTATGCTTAATAGTTGTTTAGAAGTAAGATTTTGCGGCTGTTGAATAAATCATTCTTTTTTGCATGAAAAGGCTGTGAAGAGGTGATAGCTAGTTTTTGATGTCATGTGCGATATGAGAATTACTTTAATTTTTGCAATTGAAATGTTTTACTTAAAAGTTTTCGACAGATTTAAAGTCATTTTATAGAAACCTTCAGCTGATGTATGAAGTCTACTTCTTTCCCATCGTGACTGACATCTTGCCAGAATTTTGTATTGTGCATTTAAATATTACATTGATGGTTGAGAAAACTTGGTAATGCCAAAGCAGAAGCAGTTTAGCTCTGGAAGTTTGTACGTAAAATATCTCGCAGATTTGCTTGAGTTAAGTTTTTCCGAATGTTGTTTCTTTGTGTGCGGATTTAATTAAATTTTTACCACGTTGGCTGTGTAGATAGAGCATAAGTGAATGTTAGTAACAATTGAGGTTACTATCTTACTAAATGAACCCTTTGAGTGTTCGTGCTATTAATTTTGTTTTGTATTGTTTACGTTTACTTTTACAGCAAAGAGTCAAAACTCTGCCTTCACTTTCCACAAACTCTCCCTTTCATCGGACGCTTCCCGTGTGACACTTGAGTTTGAACTGAAGCTGCTTTGCATCTTTTTCGACATTTTTTGACGCAGTGCTTTCTAGCCTGCGTAAGAAAGATGAGTGTGCTTGTATGAAACTGCACTGACGACACGATATGCATAAGCACCGGAGTATCTTTTTCAATATTGAAATGTTCATGTGTAACTGCGTTGATATTGAAACCTGTGATTAGGAGAGGCTATTGAATTGAAATAGAAACGTTTGGAAGAAATTCGACGTTGTTGGTCGGTAAATTTATCTCTAATATTTGAAGCAAAAATAATTTTTTCTTTATGATTTTGGCTGGTATCGTTCAAAGTGCGCTGAAAAAAGCGCATCTGATTGTACGCAGCGCCCAAAATCTTGCTGGAACGACTTAACTCCGTAACCATATTGTTATTGGTACTTGAACTTTATACTAGTTAACGATATATGTCGGAAATGATGGTAAATTTCGTTTAAACTAATCTGCAATACCGAATGTTCCGAAACTCTTTACATTGATTTTGAGCTCAACATCATAACGGTGACTGAGCCGCAAGGTTTTGAAATTGAGAAAATGGATTTTCATTTCAACACCTTAACTTGTGTTCACGCCTCGCTTGGGGATAAAACTATTGTATCTATGGGAATTGGCGCTCCCAGGGGGACTATGTGAGGGCCCGAGCTAAAGGTTTGGTAGGCTTTCTTTTTGTTGCAGTAGAATAGGATTTTGTTTTGTTACGGACCACCTTTTTTTCGGTTCACTGCTGTCCTGGTTTTTCAGCACCTTCTACTTCCTTCTTCAACTTTGATCTCGTTTCATAATCTTCTCTCCCAACTTACTGTTTCTATGCCCTTTCTGCGTAGATTCCGCGTTTCCTTAACTCCATACTAAATGGTGCCTTCCTCCTTCCTCTCTTTGGATCGCATTTGTTGCTGCGGGGAGGGAGGCTAAAACTAACGACTAAACTAAACTAAACTAATCACGCCTCGCTTAGAGAAGGCGACAATTAAATCACTGCTACAAAACGCATAATCACTTTTACCCAGCTTCACTGAATTTCTTTTCATGTGTTCCTCCGTGCATCACGGCGTTATCTCACCATTTATCCGAGTGCATTGTTGTATTCCGAGCTGTTTACTTACCATCCAGAACGAGACCCCTGAGACCGCCCCATTAGTGTTGTGAAGTATTTGTCTCGTGGTTGCAGACACTAAACTATAAGATGCAGATGGCACGTTTTTGTAATTTATCCTTTGTATGAAACTTGCTCATGCGGACACGCCAATGTTCACAGTGAAATTTGGAGTGAGAGAACTTAAAGCACGACATGACGATAAGAGGTGCTTGTTTGCCGCTACCCTTAACAAATAATTTCTACAAATTCGCTTGAAATGAGTTGAGTGCCACTAAGTGAGTGGTACCCCAGAGAATTTAAGCGGATTTTTACTTGTGAACAGAATCTCGTAAAGTTACAGCGAGGAAACTCAAAAACTCGCTGTTATTATCCGCGTTATACCTTTTCATGACAACTTATTGACTCTTTGAATATTATCATTATTACTTGGTATGCAGTTAAGAGATGAAAATGCAAGTACTAGGCAAAAAATAAGTTTATTTATTTTTCTTGTGTTCTAGTTCAACTCGTAATTTTAAAAACAAAGAGTAATTCAGATTAAAAATAAAACCCTATTCACCAATACAAAGATGTAATAACGGACACGTTATATTTTACATACTAACGCGAAGAAACAAAACTTTAACAACCATCGAGAATACTGCACCTTCACACATGAACATACTTTACCTACGCTGAATAATTAACACTAAAACTTTAATACAAAACACCCCACGTTATATGTCGAGAAGTGTAAAAGACGTCTACCAAGAGAATGCACTGCGTGTCAATATTTCAATCGCCTATAACGGATGTGAAACTTTGCACTGATGAAGAGCGGTCACCGAAATACTTGAAAATTTACAGTGTGTCGCTGTGAGCATCAACTGATAAATAATGCCCAGGCATTTCCATAACCTCTCGTTTAATCTTCCAGTACACATTCTATTTTAACCCGTAAACGTTTAAACATGGCAAATATAATCGTTGCATTGAAGATAATGTCACTAAAAAGCACTACAGATATGTGGGAGGCTTCAAAACAAGAACCTTCAATTCTCGACTCCTGAAGAAGACAAAATTAAAGAATTGAGTGGCTGCCACGGTGAAAAGCAGTACACAATTGAATAATGAACATAAGAAGCTACACCCAAGGACTCTCAGTAATTAAAACAAAATATGTACTGCAAAATAGACAACAAGCAACGGCCTCACTAAGTACAATTTATTCTCTCTTAAACGCTTAACTAAACTCAACATTTGTGAGAAAAATCAAAGTCTATTATTCAACCGACTACCACGATGGACAATAGGAATAAACCACGAAAATGTAAACGGTAACCAAAAGTAACGACGAAATATGAACGCATATTACCTGCATTAAGAAATACAGCCAATACACAAGTAACGTATAGTTGTAAACTGTAAGGAGCAGTAGGCTGGACGCATTTTCTGCCAAAATTTTGACACGTACAAATTACTCTCTTCGGAAAACTCGAGTTTCAAAAAAATGAAGAGAGCTCAAACTACAATGTTGGATTGGAGAAAAAATATCATGTTCGTAGCACTAAAAATAAGAACGGATCCCACAAAACCCAAAGCATACGGTCTAGAACGCAAAGTTAGAACACGTTGACTACGTTTTCGCGTTTGCTACAGTTGGTTAGATTGTGAGCAGCACGACTGAAAAAAAAAAAAAACATAGCTATTTGAGTACATTGCTATCTTCCTTCCAAGTATGTTCACTACAATTGAATGATGACGTTTTACCTCGTGCATTGAAAAGTATTTTTAAAAATGTAGTGAAATAATTGCAATGCTTCACAATTATATCGGTACGTGAATGAGCAATATTACTCGGTGGTACACATTTGTACCACCAATATGCAGCCAACACGTTAAGCAAATACCTATGTTCCATAAAAAAATTCCTTAAACCTGCATATTCGGTATACATAGAAAAACAACTTATAAAATTAAAAAGCGTTCCCCAGCCAACATGCGATTTACCTTCGATAGAATTGCTTATCATAATAAAGCGTCAAGGCAGTTCGGCCGTAGTAAGATATTTCCTCTGCAGTCGCTGAGCTTCTTTTTTTTTGAGCTGTAAGCTGCTTCACTTTATCATAAAGCACTTATCATCCGATCGTCCTCACGCAACACGTAGGTCACGTCACAATTTATTACTTTCGTCGTGAGAAGAAAGCGATGATTGCGTTCTTGCAGTCTTCCGACTGCCAGCGCTCGAAGAGACGGTCACATTCCATTTTGTTAACCTGCACGAAGGCACAAATCAGCAATACCTTGGATAGCCTATGACCTTAAAATTAAAAGCGCTACACATAACTTGCCAAACCAGTCTTGAACACTCATCTTCAACACAATAGCGTTGGAGCCATTCGATAGACTATTGTCTAACGTGGATTAAAAGCTGATAGAAAATTGAGTTTCACATAACCACTTTCGATGATCTTTTGAATTTCATAGAAGAAATGTTCACACTACAATCTACAATTAACAACTAAGCTTATTACAGAGTGAATCACAGCATTCTCTATCTTATCTTGGCGAAGCACTATTTGGATTCCAAACTTTCCAAACTTGGGGTGTGGAAGAAACCCCAATCCAAACTTATTATACAGAAGAAACCCCATTCCAAACATGGAGTAGGACACTTTCTAAACCTCACCTAAACCTCACTCCAATCTTGGCGTAGGACATTTCCTAAACCTCGCCTAAACCTCACTCCAATCTTGGCGTAGGACATCTCCCAAACCTCACCTAAACCCCACTCCAAACTCGGAGTACGACACTTTCCAAAGCTCACCTTCTTAAGAGCGTCCTTATCATGGGCGCGGACGAGCTCTTTGCTGTAGTAGAGGCCCTTGGGCGGCAGCTTAGCGAGGGCCTGGAGACGAGGCCACACCTCCTGCTGCAGCCTGTCGTGCGGTAGCACCTCGCTCACCAGCCCGCACCGCTGAGCCTCTGCTGCACTCATCTGCGCCAAACCACGAGAGTCAGGAACTGGGATTTTCAACGCTTCTTGAAATTCTGCATAACTATTATCCGGGTTTGTTTGAACAGGGGCAAATGGGAGCATTTGTGCGCTTGTGCATGCAGATTAGGTTAGATGTTAGTTTAAGCCTCTCTAACCGCAACAAAGACGTTTCAAAGAGAAGGAGGAAGGCACCATTTAGTATGGAGTTTAAGGGAACCCGGAATCTATGAACAAAATGCCTAGAAACAATATTTAGAAAGAAGTTTATCAAACAAGGTAAAAGTTCAAGCAGTAAGAAGTAGGTGCAGAAAAACAGAACAGCAATGAGCCACAGAAAGATGGTCCTTAAGGGTACCATTCGGGATTTTGACCTTTTTTCATCAGATTCACTTGAAAGTTGGTCAGTATATGTATTTTTTGAAAGTAAACATTTTTTACTCCTGTCATTTTTTCGATTTAGGCCATGTTTTTTTTTGTAATAAAAATGAGCTTTTTGATACATTTTTATGTATATTTCAAGACGTATCTCCTCATTGAATTTTGATGCTAGAACAAAACCAAAGACAGTTTTAGAATCCTTGGAACATTTCTAACAAAAGTTATCGACTCAATTTGAATATTTTGAAAAAAAATTTTTGTGATATGCAAAACTTTAGAGTAACATTTCAAACAACTATTTTTGGGTTTGGATCAATATTAATTTTTTGGTTTGTCACATTTAAATAATTGAGTCGATAACTTTTGTTAGAAATGTTTCAAGGATTCTAAAACTGTCTTTGGTTTTGTTCTAGCATCAAAATTCAATGAGGAGATACAATTTGAAGGGTAGAAATGTATTCTATTCAGGAGAGCCCTAAAACAAAATATACTATTGAATTGCAACATAACTGACAATTTATGTACATGAATGCAGTTTCTTTAATTTATTTTTATGTACAAATAATGTGCAACATTTTCCTTGTGAATGTCAATGTAGCGTAAGAAATATTGCGCAAAGAACAATCTAGAAATATATTTTATTTGAGTACTCACCATGCAGCTCATATATATAGGTCCGGGATTTTCAACTTTTGTCGTCCGATTCGCTTGAAAATTGGTCAGTATATGTATCTTTTGAAATTAAACCTTTTTTACTCATGTCATTTTTTCGATTTAGGCCATGTTTTTTTTATTTTTTGTTAATAAAAATGGGTTTTTCCACACAGGACCCCCCTT
>JACJUY010005914.1:37895-48609 GCA_014220935.1 Platorchestia sp. MABIK
CCACCAAAAATGCCGCGCCACCAAAAATGCCGCGCCACCAAAAATGCCGCACCACCAAAAATGCCGCGCCACCAAAAATGCCGCACCACCAAAAATGCCGCACCACCAAAAATGCTGCACTACAAAAATGGTATACTACCAAAAACTGCATCCTACCAAAAACTGCATCCTACCAAAAATGCCATACTACAAAAACGCGATACTACTAAAAATGTCTCAGTACCAAAAATACCAAACTACCAAAGCAACATTTCAAACAATGCAACCAGATCCTCCCTTCAGCCTATCACACCAAGAGCAGAAGAACACACTCACTCATAAAGATCCACTCTGGCTTTGTCAGCATAAGCAGCAACGCCATCAGGCGAGATGTTCGTGAAGTTGCTCAGGTCGTTGCCGGAACAGAAGAAATCTCCAGTTCCGGTGACAGCGGTGATCACAGTATCGTCATCACGGGCAGCCTCCCCCAGCATTTCCACTAATTCTCGGTACATCTGCAGCACGCCAAAATTATGCATGTAAGATAATTCTTATTATTTTTGTAATTATTATTATTATTATTATTACTACAATTATTATGGTTTCTATTTTATATGTGGGACGTTTCACCACCGAAGACGCTACAGAGATGTTTCATCGGTGTATTCGACATTCCCCAGTTCATCATATCTATACACAGGGCTAATATCATTTCTCCGCACATGATAAGACCACACGGGCACCAACTGCATGCCAAAATTGTTTCTTTCTAGAAAGAAAATGCTCAACTTTTTAATACGCATGTTAAATTAAAACAAATTTGCTTTCAATTTGGACTTAATACATGTAATTTCATTTTGGCAAATGGCCATATTTGAACATTTTCATCATGAAAAAGGCTAATCATGGAACTATCAACACGCACAAGCATGAACTGTGAAATAAAATGTACTAAGGAGTCGTAGAACACGTCCCATTTCATGCTGTAAATTCTCACGCGCACATCACACTACAGATGTTCTGAATGTCCAAAATGAAAATAAATTTTACACAACAAAATATTACACAATGCAATCAATAACTGCGATCTAATAATTTCATATTTCTACAATCATAAATGGCAAGTTCATTAAATGACCTTTTTAGCGCATCCATTAGAGTATACTACATTTTTTTAATGCATTTTGCTTGTGATTTCAATTTCAATTGGCGTTTTAATACTTGTTTTATGAAATTCACCACGTACAATTTTTGGGAGCACATCCTCCATAAAACGACTTACATTTTCAAGAGACACATTTTCATGCGTGACTTAGTGTATCACGTTTATAGAACTATATTTGCAATCTACAAATGACACTTTTATTGACTATTTAAGACACGCTGTTTAACAAATCTACTCATTTTGGTTTGAAAATCTGCTGATAATCGTGCTTTTTACAAGGGTAAAATAGTTCTGAAACAATGAAAAACGTTTCTACAAAAACTTGCTGAAAAGTCAGGGGAAAATGCAACTTTCTTTTTTATAGAAGATAATTTATTTCCCCATCACTAGTCCTTGCTGATTAACACGTAAATGTGTTTGTTTGTTCAAATAAAATAAAAAAATTGACATTTCAATTACATAAACTACTAACATGTAGACAATATCAATTTAGTCTAGTTTCAACCAAACTATAATGAATATTGTTCTTCCACATGCAGTATAGTGAGTACGATTTGTTAAATATCCATCCATCTATCTGTAACAACTGTTATCAATGGAAGCCCACTATTCCAAGTTATTTTGTTATTATTTTTGTACACATGTTTTAATTCTTTACAGTGAATTGAGTTAAGTGATTAAAACTTCGGAAAATGAGTTGTACGACCTTATTTTAATTAATAATTGATCAGTTATATGAATTAATAATAGATAAGTTATATGAATTAATAATAGATCAGTTATATGAATTAATAATAGATCAGTTATATGAATTAGTAATTGATCAGCTACATGAATTCGTTATTTGAGAAAATTAAATACAGGTCACAAGCGGTCTAATATCGACGAGCAAGTGACACCAGGACACAGAAGCAAGTCTTCAAACCAAGAAGATGTGTTGGCGTGGGAGAGACTACTGACCTGAACAGTGATTGCATTCTTCTTCTTTGGCCTGTTGAGGGTGATGGTTCTGAGGCCGTCCTTCACAGACACCAGAATGGCGGGCTCCTGAGACGCTGCTCCTGCTCCGCTCTGGACACACAAAACGGAAACGAAATTAACACAAGAATCTGCCCTTAAGTGTTGGTTAGGGCTATACCCTAAACTCAGACAACAAAAAGAACATAAACCCTAAGAATCTGTATTAACGAGTTGGCTAAGGCTCAACCCTGAACTCAAAAAACAAAAATGGAATGAACCGAAGACTCTGCACTAAGTATTAGCTAGGGCTCCACCCTGAACTCAAAAAACAAAAATGGAATGAACCTAAGACTCTGCACTAGGTATTGGCTAGGGCTAAGCTCTGAACTCATAAAAAAGGATATAAACCCTAAAAATCAGCACTAAAAAATCGATGTCTGAATACACTCCCTCGCTTGCTCTGTCTCGCAACCTCCACTGAATGCCTAAACGCTACATCATGACTGCATTTTGTACTATTTATAAGTAGCTTTTTAAATCGCTCAAATAACTTATTGAAAAATTCATTCATTCCTTACAATAATGACAATTTCAGCAACCTAAGCACCTGATCTAAGTTATAATTTTAGCATTAATATAGCGTTACCTAATTCAAAATTGAATTTGTTTACTGGGAACCTTGGCTTATATATGCAGTATAAGATTGTAACCCTCTCTACAACAATATTGGAAAGAAAGGGTGAATAATGATGGATTGCAATTGCTTACGAAGCATTTTGAAGAGGTTGTTTGGAGGTGAGAGATTTGTGACCCCAAGTAATTTATTTCACATTTGATCACGTATCATGCAAGTTTCATGAACAGCATAGTGTTAAGTAGGCTATATAAAAGTAAATTTTTTAGCATTTCATAAAGTATTACGCGAGTTTCATGACAGCACAATGTTAAGTCAGTTATCTAAAGGAACATAGGAACTAGGCAGACAGAGACTGAAGCACATGAGCAATACGACAAAATAACATTCAAGAGTTTTACCTTTTTATAGTTTGTATCTCACATTTCATCTCTTATAAATAACATGAAAAGACCTGCTCAACAGAATTTTCACAGTAAAATCGTCACAACCCAAACAAGTGATAAGTAGTTGAAATGAAGAACAAACAAATAGTTTTTAAATTATTTTGCTACACCCAAGTTAAACTTTTTGCAAATAAACACTTTTCGACCCTACACTTCAAAACTTTCACCCATGTGTGAAAGTATTTAGTGAAATTCTCAGACCTCCTTACTTTGAAAAAGGTAAATCAGACACAGCACAGTTAAATCACTATTATAAAAGTAGCCGCGTCCGTCCCTTCGTCCGTGTGACCTCCTCTTGATTATGGTATCCACAATACGCAATCGGCTTATTTTTAGAATGGAAATTTTCCATGGAGCTTTCTCTGTTGTAATTCATCATGTCGTTTTGATACTTTTAATTCATAATGCAAAAAGAAATGTTTTAAATTCGTTCGACCAGTAACCTGGCTACCACTGGGTATAAGGCCCAAGATTTTTTAACTTGAGTTATTGTTTTCGAAATTGTGATTTTCTTGAAAAGCTTTGAAGAGATAATAGACGACATTTCAGGATGAAATTCCGGCAAAAGAGGCCACCATGGATAGAAACATGCCCAACCGTAAGAGAGAAGCAGCAAGACTTCGACAGCAAGAATGACGCCGCAGACTATCGAATGAACAACGCAAAATGGCAAGACGAATCAATGCTGCTTGCCAACGAGAAGCTAGAGCTAACTTGACTGTTGAACTGCGTTTGAATAATTGTAGTAAAATTTAAAATTTGATAATTGATAATGAGTTAGATTGGATAGACAGTAGAATTGCAATTCAAGAGCATTGCACTAGTTAGTATAAAATTTGTCAAAACTTCAACAGTGGAAACTAGAACATAGAAACTAAAATAGAGTTGAAGAATAAACTCTCACAAAGCCATATTATTAATTTCCTGGCAGCAGAAAAATTGTGATAAAAAATAACTTAAATACTTTCCTGGTAATACTGATGACATGAACATAAATGAATACATATTTCAAAATTTTAAGGATATTCTTACTAAGCTGTGTTATACAGTCTATAGAGAGCAAACAAAACTTATTTGAACAACAGCCTCATCACTTATCCACAACAGCACCACAACTCACCTCAGCAGCAACCACAACAGCACCACAAAGCAGCAACCACAATGGCACCACAACTCACCTCAGCAGTAACAAGCTCATCCGCATTGGCAGTACAACTCAATGGCTCATCCACAATGTATGATCTTGTTGCTCATGGCATTACAACAGCACCACAACTCACCTCAGCAGCAACAAGCTCATCCACAATGGCATTATAAGCCTTGAAAGCCTCTTCTCCAGACATGTCCCCAACGCTGTTCCAGGCATCCCACTTGGCCCGAGCTACGAAGTCCATCATCCCTGGTCTCTTGCTTGTCACCTTGCCTTCTGTTCCTTGCTTGTACAGAGCGTACATCTTCAGTTTTGTGTCAGTACCTGCAATACAAGCAAGCATGATTAGGTTAAAGGCAGATTTCAGCACTAAGCACCAAATAAAACATCTCTTATCTGATACAGATTCTTCTAAAATAGTTTAAAATCAAAATGTTAATTAATAACCTCAAATATAAATTGACAATCAACAATAGCAATACAAGAAATTCACCTACTGATCTATAAAATTCAATAAAGGATGCCAAAAATATGAAGCGTCTTTTAAGTGATTAAATTCGACTAGATGTAAGTTTAAGCCTCCCTAACCTTAACAAAAGCGTTACGAAGAAGGCAGACAGCAGCATTTAGTATAGAGTTAAGGGAATGCAGAATCTATGCACAAGATGCAAAGAAATAGTAAATTGAGAAAGAAGTTTATGAAACAAGTTAAAAGTTGAAAGAGACAGTTGTTGGTGTTAAAAAATAGGACAGCATTGACCCAAAAAAAAAGGTCAGTAACATAAAAAAATACTCCACTTCAACAAAAGAAAGGCCTACCTAATCTTTAGCATGGGACCACATCTTAATAAATATAATGCAGATGTCAATTGGCATGTGAAAGCTGAAATGGGCCACTGAAAGCATGTAACAGTTGCTTAATTATGGGCAACTTAATTCAAGAATAAAATACTTGATGCAGGAACCCAAATAATAACAGCACTTTAAGATGCTTGGGTTCAGCATGGATAAGAGAAACAGTGCAAAATCTTTCAGAGAGAAATAATGATACCAAAAGATTTTGATGCTACTATAACAAAAACTTCTTTACTGCTCACAAATGAAAACATGAAACCAAGCTCAAACCCATGAACAGCTCAGCATGATTCACAAGAAAGCAGCGGGTTTGTACCAGGGTCTTCCTTGAGTGTGGCAAGTCGCTTTTTGACTTCTTCAAACTGTTGTAGCACAGATGTGGACATGTACCTGGGCACACCAGCACCCCCATACAGTCCTGGTCGGCTCCAGGGTGCGACATTGCGACTGCAGGCAGCTAAGGTTCTCCTGAAAGAATTTTAGTATCAAACATGATAATCAAAAGCATGCAATTTATAAAAAAAATTGAAAACTAGATAACATGAACAAATACAAAGAGCATGCTTTAAAAATATGTAAGTGAGGTGAATTTGAAATAGAATTGCACAATGCCAAATAGCTTCAAATCCTAACATAAACACTGGCTTCAATGCTTTCTCTAGAAAAAATGAGGCTAGTTAAGAAGTAGTTTAGATATTTTTTAGACATACATTCTTGATTGTTTAGAATTTAGACATACACTCTTGATTGTAAGTTTAGGACCAGTTAAAAAATATAAGTACACCATTTCACATGGGTAGACTTTGAAAGTTTGTAGCTGAAGTTTAATCACTGGCAGTTGGCAGACATGAAAAATAAAGAACACCAGCACTTCTGTCTAATCAATTTAATGAAAATCAAATTTCAAATTACTGAGCTGCATCCCAGCTGATCAGAAATTCAAACTTATCAATCTACAATGCTTGTCTGACTAAGACTTTCTCTCAGGAGAATGATGGCAGTCTTGGCCACTAGCAAGCCTGTGCTAGAATCCAATAGAGAATGCGTGGGGATGGATGGGAAGGAATGTCTACAGAAACAAGCAGCAATGCAAGACAGTATATGGTCTTTGCAAGTCCACCTTTGCTGCTTGGATTAATTTCCCCTAACCCTCCAGGAAATTCTTATTTCACACATGCTGCAAAAATTTGTGAGGTTATCAACTACAATTAAGGCATGACATCACTACATCCTTATTTTGTTATTTTCACCTTTGTTGGAAAGAGTTTTTCTATGTTTTGATTTGCTGGTTGCAATTTTTTAATTGACAGGTATGTAGGTTAGTTAATTAAATTATGCTTTTCTAATTGAATTCACTAGACTGAAATTGTCCATCTTCTGTATTCTTCCTTTCACAAAAATATTGGGTTAAATTAGGAAAAAAAATTTTTAAATCCATCTACAAAAATAGTATATTTTGCAGTTTTCAAACTGATCTAAAACTTTTACCAGGAGTGTATAGTCCAGCATGGCTGATATATTTAATGTTTTTTAAAGAAAAAAATTAATTTCAGATTTTATATAAGTACTAAGAATTCTAAGAAAATCAAAACTGGGATAACGAAACAATCAGATTAAAACCTAAATTGAATTAAATGAAGTAAATGTACATGGCTCAGATGAAAATTAAATTTCAATGCAATCATTTTTACAACAAGAATCAATTTAAGGCCACATTCAAAGCCAAAATGTCAATAAGCAAAATAATCATCATCAAAGTAATAATTACAAAATATGATATAGCTGACATCCACATACCCTCAGCTGTAATAAGAAAACTGTTGGTGATGAAGTTGAGCATGAATTTAAGCCTTTCAAATTAATAATTAGAGTAAATACTTTAAGGCCAGGCTCAGTAGTAACAACCTTTTAAATATCAATAGCAACATGGACTTGCAGTGTTAGCCTCCCTCTGTAAAACAGGATAACTTAGACACATTAATGATCAAGTTACAATGGAGCAAATATCTATCCACCATACATTTGTACTGAGACACATGAAAGTAGGTATTTCAGAACTGTTGAGTAAGTACATTTACACAGAATGTTACAGTGACACTCAGGTGTCCTAAACTTTTGTAAGCCAAATTTGATCATGGAAAATAAACCCCATTGAAAATTGGTACTCAGTACACATACAAAACATTAATTGGAAATTCCTTACAATTTTAGTTCAAGAGATAAAAATGCCAAAACGTAACCTTCAAGTTTGTGCATGGGAACTCACCTTAAAGGAAGAGACATGGCACACAGAGATCTTGTAGTCATCCTGAATATTTTGACAGTTGTCAACTCTATTAAACAGTATAAAAATTTAGATTCATAAACTGTACACAAAGGTGAGGATTAAAAAAATGTGTTAAAAATAATTCATAAATGTTTATAAACATTGAAATTTTTTATTCCAAAGCCCACGCAATTACACCTACAGGATTGGGAAAAAGCAGCGAGAATCTTTTTCAATTAGAAGTAACAGCTGCTGATGTTTGCGTTAATCAAAAAACAATTTACACTCAATTAAATGCCAATGTCATGCTCTTACATTTGCTCTTACATTTCAGACAAAGTTTGGAGTTAAAATCGTCTGCAATATTCTGAAATTGCATAAACACCAAGCCACTATTGATCCAATCAAAGTCAACAATCATTGAGCAGCTAATGATACCTAAATTTACCGTTTATGATACTGTGACCAGATTTGAGGAAATTGGCAATGCTAAGGATCACCCCAGAAGCTGGCATCTTTAAACAGCTTGTCCTTAATAAAGGCATGGGATGAGATACCATAAGAGCACCTGCCTTTTTCCATTCTAAGTGTCAGAAGAAGACTTCAGAGGAAAATACATCAAAGCAAAAGGAAGGAACATTGAAAAATGAAGTATTTGGTTTTATGGTAATGAGTAAATAAGTGAAGATAATTTTTGTATCATTACACTTTTTTACTTTATATATATTCTCAACCAACTTAGTCCAGCAACTTTTCCCCACCCTATAAGCAGTATTTCATGAAATTTTGCATTGTAGTCAGTCACTGAACGCTTAATATTATCATTGTTTACCATATATACTGTACCACATGTTAAAACTTTAATATACTTAGATACATGTATAATATCTTTTGCTTTCTTTCAGCAATTGATTGCTCATTTATTCTATGATAGTATTTCAGTATTTACTTCCATATGGTAACTAATCTGCTGAGAAGATAACATTAAATCCTTGCATTTCTCCATTCAGTCATTCAAATTTGACAATACTGTGAGAAATTCATCAATACCAAAATTTCTCAGCACAGATACTGAGGAGTTTTAAACGCTTCAAACAAGATTCACAAATCACACGCTCAATGTAAGATGTTCAATAGGTCTTTTCAGTAATCAATACTCTTTCACACTATTTCCCTTTACTAAAAAATTGCTTAGTAAATGTGCCAGAGATGCTAATTCTCATATAGGAACTCAAACCATTGTCCTGTCGTGGGTCACCATGAAGTCCTGTCGTGGGTCACATTATCCACTGGAAATTTTGACAAAAAAAGTGTAAATACAACTGTATTCAAGATGCATGGAAGTGTCCTAAAAAATATATACTTCATTCTCATAACACCATTTATTTTCCAACTTCACAACTCTACAAAATGTTTTCAAGTTCTTCATGTGTTGAAATAAAAAGAAAATCATAACATTTTTTTAATACACCAATGCCAACCATTACAATTCTATACCTCTGTCAATCTATAAGATGTAATGTCTCAAAGAAATTATCATCATCATCTTCAGGCTGAAAAAATAAAGTATATCAACAGTAACATAAACATTACCAGTAACATACATTCCTTAGTATAGATGGATTGGGTTGCAGTCAAGAGCTTCATTGCTGTCTAAGTTAAGTGAAAATTTTTAAACATTTGGATACTATATTGGCTTTAAACACAACTACCAGAAATTTTACCAATTTCACTCCATTTCTATATCTTATTTTGAAAATTCATGACATTTTGGAAAGTTAATTTCAGTTTAGGAGGCTATTCAAGATAGAAGCTATTCAAGATTAAGCTGGAACACATTGAAGAATTTATAACTTTGTTGAACCATTAGATTAGGTCCATGATAAAAATTACAGTTACAGGATAATTTTTATCAAAGTCAATGCACTTTTAAATTTATTCAAGCTAAATAAATATGGGTAAGATGAAAAATTTCAGATTAGATTAGATTATTAGTTAGTTTAAGCCTCCCTATCCACTACAAAGGCAATCCAAAGAGAGGAAGGAAGAAGGCACCATTTAGTATGGAGTTTAGGGAACGTGGAATCTACGCAGACAGGGCATAGAAACAGTAAGATGAGAAAGAAGTTTATGAAACAAGATCAAAGTTCAAGAAGAAAGTAGTAGGTGTTGAAAAAACAGGACAGCAGTGAACCGAAAAAAGATGGTCCGTAACAGAACAAAAACCTATTTTATTTCAACAAAAGGAAGCCTACCTACTTAGCTCGGGCCCTCACATAGTCCCCCTGGGAGCGCTAATTCCCATAGATACAATAGTTGTATCAACCTGAGGGGTGAAAAATTTCAGAATTCAAGATGTGATTCATATGAATAGGTTTTCCAAGTGGTCATTTTCTTCCACAAGTCACAAGACAATGGTGCACTTGTGAAACAAGTAAAACATTCTATGCACAGTAAAATTACAATATACCAATGAAAAGGTTACAGTCGACATATTAATGGATTATGAATTAAAATGAACATTCAAGAAAAATTAATCACACATGAAATATCTTCTGACAACTAGTTTCCTTATTAGATAATCAAAATCCATACTTGAATCTGATAAAAAGAGCCACCTGATAACAACATGAGGTAATATAGTTATGGACTATAATTTCTTCTAATACACATATGTACAAGGTAAGGATAGCACATGATAGATAGCAAAACCCAAAATAGCACATTTGAGGGCTATCTTGGGTTTCTTTCCAGTGTACCAAACTTATACACAAAAAATTTTCTAGAGGTTATTTCGGATATTACCTACAAGCATCCTGGAAGAATGAGAAAAAAAATATATCAACAGTAGATTTGATTCATAAAATTCATAAAATTGTTTTATAATAGATTTCTACAAAGATGCTTAGTTGGTAAATATTTATATATAGGTATCATGATAGCCTTGAAAATAGTTTAAGAATAGATTGAGAGATAAACATACAAATGTATTTCCTTAGTTGCGCTGTGCTTGCCGTGGCACAGTGGTTAAGGAGATCGCCCTTGCATGTAGGAGTCGAGGGTTTGTATCCCGGTGCTGGCGCGGCAATTTTCCCCGTTGGGCATGAGGGAAAGCTCAAGCACAATACATCACTCAACCCAGGTGTCAGAAATGGGTACCGGCTTTACGGGGGAACCGTCATGGTGTCCTATATATAGTGTTAGTTATAAAGCATTTGAAAAACCAATGCTCAAGATCATATGTATCAGGCTTGATTGG
>JACJUY010005915.1:0-13758 GCA_014220935.1 Platorchestia sp. MABIK
TTGCGAAATTCGTAATTTGGGCATCGGCCCAAAACGTTTGAACTAAATGTTTTTAAATTTTTTCGCTTTTTTTCCCCGTTATATCAAAATGGTTACTCAAATGTCAACTTGAAGTTAGTGTGCTGTGTGTAGTTCAATTTTTGTTCATGGGGGATGAGAAAATGAACAAATTTACTTGGTCAAATCTTATCAGACCTTCCAATTAATATTTTTGCAGAATGAAAATTTTGAAATAATACGAAGGTATACAATAGTTACACGTAATGGTCTCTAGGTGGAAATTTAAGGAGTTCTTGTCCCATTTGCATGAGATGATTGATTATTTTATTTTACAGACCCTCACCCTCGGAGACGTGACTGCCACCCACACCTACACAAAGCAGTAACAGACGCGATCCTCGGCCTCGTTGACTCTTTATAAAACTTAGATTTTGATTTTGGCCTCCATTTAAAACTAAATACGTCAGTAACTAATCTTCGTGACTATTAAGTATCAATATAACATGTTTTGCAAACTCTGACGTATTCTCATTATCCTTTTCAATGCATTACTCGTAAGCAACCATTAAAGTTAAATCAGTCATACAAATCTTGGTACAAGTCTAGCCGTACAAATACGGTGCAGAATATTCCTTGCAAGTTATTCACTTTGTTGTTTGTCTCATTATTAGTATCCTTTAACCATCCACGAAGCATGACTGCAGTATTCAGTTTAAATTTTGCTACTCTTTATGAAGATAATCTTTTAACAAAGATTCAATAATATTTCAAAATATTCAATCATCTTTCAAAAGATTCAATATTCTTTCAAAAGATTGAATAATCTTTAAAAAGATTCGATAATCTTTTAACCGTACAAAATTGTAAATTTCGTAACCTGAATACCTTCACCTTCACCTGAATACCCGAGTACTACCAAACATTGAAGAGTCAGTCACCATCTCACACATGGAACCTTTGGTGTTTAATGTAATTTAATCAAGATATAACCATCGTTTCATTGCCTCATTAGCTTTTTGAGAAAATAACTTTAACTTTTATCACTTTATGAACAACTACAGGATGTTTATTTCCACTTTTGGGATGATTTTTGGTTCATAAATTAGGTTGGTGCATAAATAATGTCCAATTTGTAGAACGGATGTTTAAAATTCAGTCAGTCAATTATTTGCATTTTGTTTTAAGTGTAATAGATTTCCGCGACAAAACTAAACGATTTTTTTCAGAAAAACTTTTATTATACGCGCATATTTTTCTTAAACATCGGCATCCATATTTGTCACATCTGAAGATCACATAAGAAATCTTTTACTGCGCGAGTTTCAGAAAGGCATTTGTAAAGAAATTAGTGGTTCTTTTGGTGCGTCAAGGGTATTTCGGAAACGCATCAGCTTATCCAAACAGTTTTATTAAATTTTACAACACACTTCAATTTCACGAATTAAGCTTTTCAATTAACTGATTCAACGAAGAATATCAAAACCCATCAAATACATGGCATCACTCTTGGAATTATCGTACGGTATAAAGTGAGCTACAAAGGACCGGTAAAAAACGTTAGAAATATAACCGAATCATTAGCCCCTTCCGTGCGCACTCTTCCGTGGAACGACTATGGCGCGTACCGACTTGAGGTAGAAAAATATATTCAGAACTCGAATAGGGATGATGTAAAAAATCTATTCAGAACACTTATTAGTATGATGCAGTGAATGAAAGAAATTGTAGGAGATAATTTTCTTGTTTTCAAAGTGTCGAACTCGCTTTAGAAGATGAGCCAAAGAAAGGCAGTCTAAGAACACTTGATTCCGCTCAGTTGAATGTTCTTGACTCCGAGAACCCTACTGTCACAAGGGAAATTGCAAGACAGACGTGACCCTTACAATCTGCTTCGGATTTCTATTTGTTTCGAGGACTACAGAACTATTTTAGTGTAGTCACGTTAACAACAAAAGAATGTATTGAAAAAGAGCTGAATTTTCATTTTTATTCTGAACCTGCAAAATTTCACGAGCGAAGCACGAATAAGCTTGTAAAAAGAGGGAATGAGGTCATTGAAACAACAGAGAGTATGTTAATGAATAAATATTCCCATTGTCATTGGCATAGGTGGACCCGTGAAAAAAATTCGGTCAACATTACTCAACATATTCTAACCTAACCCATCCTAACATAACATATACTAATCTATCCTATCCTAACAAATTCAAAAAATTCAAAAATTCACATTTATTTGATAAATTAAAAAAGTTTCATCTCCACCTCTTCCTTTCTCTCTCCCTCTCTCTCTCTCTCTCTTCCTTCCTTCTCACACTCACTTACTTTCCCTCTCTCCCTCTAATGTAAAGCGACCTGACGCGAGACAACCCGTATCATAGATAACGCAATGATGTTGCAAGGTACGACGCACAAGGTCGATACATAAATAGGAAAAAAAAATTTTAAAATTGAAAAATTAACCAAAAAGTATAAAAAAAATTCAAAAATAAATAAATTAATATATAAATAAGTAAAAAATTGAAAAAAAATTAATTGAAATGAAATGAAAAATTGAAATGAAAACAATTAAAAAGTAAGAAATGAAAATAAAATGAAATTGAATGAATAAAAAACACATAATTAAAATTAATAAAATAAATTAAAAATTTCCAATAAACGAACAAAGTGATAAAAATAAAAATAAAAGAAAATTGAATGAAAAAATTTAAAAAACTAACCAATTAAAAAATTGAAATGAAAAAATTGAAAGTTGAATGAATGAAAAAAATAACAAAAATGAAGAACAAAATTTTAAAAATCACTCTCCCTCTCTCCCTGTCTTTCTCTCTCCCTCTAATGTAACGCGACCCGACGTGAGCCAACCCGTATCATAGATACCGCAATGATATATAGATACTGATTTTTATCTAAGACCTTTAAATCGGACATTACTTTTGCTCCAACCTGAAAATTTGGAAGTTATTCTTATGGTATTTCATAAGAATCACTGATACCCAGTATAAGCAACGTGGTGAATAAGCCTATCGCTTCATATTATATGTTTAGCTTCAATTTCAATGCACGTGGCCCTTTTAAAGACCTTAACTGCGAGGGATTTCTGATGTACAGCAATTATTTTGTGCTGAAGATTTTTTAGAAGCGATACTGGGGATTAATGTGTGGATTTGTAAGAAACGCAACTTTTTAATAGTTTAAAGATTTCTATTCATAATTAGCTTTAAAGATAAAAAGTGACATATGTTCCGTTTCAAATTGTACAATTGCAAGTTTTCATCCTACACATACAGTATACCCAAGTGTCATAATTTAGTGACAATCAATCGGCTTTCTATTTTAGCCTAATCGCAGTCCTACGCGAACGTGCGAAAAAGATCCTACAATCTTTGTACATTATTAGGCATAGGCCGGTTTTGGATTTTATTCTCTATTCATGTTTTCTTGCCAAAGTGAATAGGTGACCGTATTGAGCAACTTCGGTAGCTCGTGTTTTCTTAACTATCAGCTGTGTTTTTTTCACGTTACGGAAAAATTTCAACACTGGAGATGGCCTGGCTTGTCTTGATCTTTTATTATTATTACGACTGCTTCGCTCCCCGACGGTTAAATTCAAATCTCATGTATAATGGTATTCGTTACCAGTCTAAAAATTATTTACCATTGGTGATATTAATGATGTGTTCTCTTATTTAACGTGTACTAAATCGACGTCAAAATGATCATATTCTCTCGATTATTTCGATCAGAAATGTGGTATTAGTGTCGTACATTATAGTTCTAAATAATTCCAAGGAACGAAAAGGAAAACTCAAACAAATTGAAAAGCGTTTACCTTGCATGTTTTCTTCAACGCCAAAGCTAAAGTGGTTAAGAGTTTGACATCTATGATATATAACAAAAGGCGGAAAATTTTCCATTCGTAAAGCTCGGGATTGATTGAGTGCTGAGGGCTCACTGTATGGCTTTTCTAAACCTCTACAAATTGACGAAATCTTTACGGAGGGAAAATGACAGAATGATTTTTAAAAGTCTTCATGTCACATCAAATATATAAAAAGACTCCATGTATTAATTCCTCACTAACACCATAGCTTGTGTCTACCAGTTTGCGCGTACAATTTCTGTAGGAAAGCTCGTATACTGATCTTTCTTAGCTACCGTTGAAATTTCCAAGCTATAAAGTTAACAGTGTGATTTTCATAGCAATTTAGCAATACCATATGCCCGAAGCAAGTTACAATGCAATTCATCATATAGATCACGCCCCATTTTGTGTCATTAGAGCTATATTTTCACTTTTTACTGTGTTGGAGAAACATCAAGCCTCGTCGCTGTGTTGCTGCCGAACATTTTTAGGCACTTCAAACTCTCGTGTAGATTTCCTTGCACTTCACGCCATCAATGTCATTGATCTGAAACAATAACAAACACTAAAAATCAAGAACCACAATGGATAAGAGTTCAGCACTTGAAAAGGATCTCGGAATGAAAAAGTTTTGGCACATAATGGTTATTGCTAGAAGAATATCATTAAGTTTTCACACTTCCTTTAAGAGGTTTTTGTAATTAACACATGGAGTCATCAGCCATGTAAAAATTTGGTAAAATAGAATCACCTATCAATTATAGGAGGATAATCCCCAAAAAAGTTAAAACACTGCAAATATAGCATTCTTTCATCAATAATTATCCCTATTTTAAAACTATTTACGCTGCTCAAACCCTAATTAATTCAAACTTTATTTCAAACATTAATTCAATCTCAATCACTAACATAAAAAAATTGATTTTTTGTGAATTATAAAGATCATGTGAGACGAGTAGGGCCGTCAGCGTGTCACGCACTGCACCTGCTCAAATCCAGAGTCGGTGGCTTCGAAGGCGATGCTGCCAGTTTTGTCTCCAAGTTTGAAAGACCCGGCGAAGCCTTTGGGAGTCTCTTTGATGTTGACCTGAAGATTACAAATAGTCAATTTCATTCAACATTAAATATTTTGAGTGTGGATATCGTGTCCTCGTGATTACCCAAGCAAGTGTTCGTAAATGACCTTTACTTATTAGTTACTCTAATCAAAGTTAGAAAAAAATTATACTGCACCATGGCCTTTTAACACTTATGGTCTGCACTTTTAACTCATACTGCACTATATATGGCCAGTGTGATCTTTAAGATCAGAAATGAAGCTGAGTGGCTGATAAACTTAGTCCCCGTGGTTATCCTCACAAGCGACAGCAGTTGTTTCTTCTGATTGCTACATCGATCTCTTTGTATTAGGGAATATTTTGTCTCCTAGGATTGAAACATTGAAGGGAGAAGACTGGAAATTCAGGCGGTTATTTATATGCCAAGTTCAGCCATTTTAATTTGAATATACAAACTGGACAACAATGGCCGTAAAAAGCAGAGATTAATGCCATTTCATGAGTGGATCCACAGTCTTAGTTTCTTCTCAGAAAAGAGTAAAAAATGTTCTGCTACCAATAGAATTCATCAGAAATTATATCGTTTGATTATAAAAATCGTAAACTATTTGCATGCACTTATCTCACAGACGCCAATACGCCATCAAAATGCTAAAACTTCGAAGGAAATATTATGCTAAATTTTGAAAATTCGTAAAAATTTCATCGGAATTATTTATTTTAGTTACAATGGATTTGTGTTGAAATATTGTTGGTCCCATGACTTTTCTCAATTATATTCTGGAATCTCGTACGAGAATTTGGACATCGTTGTCTCCTCATTTACGCAGCAGCACAGGCTTTCTGTTCGCACCACGCGCTCAGGCATGTCATTGTGTGTAACAAACACGGTTCAAATATATGAATAAAGAATAACTTCAGACGTATGCACAGTAGTACAGTGGTTTAACCCTTTCGAATCGGCTTTTACGAAATTAATTTAGACAGGTAAAAATACATGCTTCAGTTCCATTACCCATTTGGAAACAGTTCAAGCAAAAAATGATTTATTTTATATAAATATTATAAGGATTGCAGCATTGGCACACTGGTGTCCCAGCAGACATGTAAGTTTATGTGTACTGGGATGATTGTGTCACGAACAATAGGGTTCTGACAATCTTGAATGAATGTTTCATTCAAATTATTACAACAATAATTTTACTCTATAAAAAATCCTGAAAAAATTTGTTAAAAACCTCGAAAAATCTGTAAAAATATCTCCAAAAATACATCATCAGCAGTAGCGGGTCAACTAGGCGCCATTGCTTTCTGACATTTGCTCAATAGATAGCAGAAAAGCGGCGCGAATTGTTGCTAAACCTTTAACTGTCTGTTTGATGTAACAGAACTCGCTTCTGGGACATATATAGCCCTCTGGGCTATTAAAATATCTGGTGGGACACATGTGTCCCAGCAGACTCGAAAGCGTTAAGGGGCTAAAAATTTGACTTGTCGGAATGCATCTCATCTCGTGGAAATTGTGGAAGGCCTAACATTCTGGATGATAGAAACCGACTCTCTTTTGAGAGATAAGAGAAGAAGAACCGACGTTCATCAAAGCAAGTGCTTGTCGGTATGTTTGGCGAAACTTTAAAGATAAGAGTTATCAAAAATTTTACATCAAGGAGAGGAAAATCCACCAGGAAGCCATTGGTGACAAGGGCAAATCAGAAAAAAATATTTGTTGTTTACTGGAAAAGACTCAGATTTGACAGTTGAGAATTGGAAGCTTGTAATGTGGTCCAATAAGTCCAGATTCACCATCTCTCCGAACAATGGGCGTGTTAGGTACGGCGATGGTCGCATGAAGCCATGAACCCATTGCAGCAACGTAAATGATCAGACATCTGGAGGCAGTGTAATGCCTTGGGGCTGTTTTTACTCGGATGGGCATGGATCTGCCATGCTCTTTCCAATGGTAAAATAAAATCTCAGGATTTTTTGGAATTACTTCCTGACTACATTCATCCATCCATGGAGTTCAATTTTTTAATGACAACGGAATCTATCCACCAGACTAGCAGTGTACTAGATTGGTTTATAGCGAATGAAAGAATATTGATCAACGTGGACTAGCCCCCATCATCTCCTGACTTGAACCGTATTGAAAATTTAGGCGGTGAGCTTCAGAGTAACATGCATCGCTTATTGCATACAGATTGCTTTCGGGGACAAGTAATTTCAATTATGGCAAAAAAAATTGGGCTGAGAAGATCCAGAATCTTATAGTATCAAATGGCTAATAGAATGAGAGCTATGATTCAACCTGAAAGGGGCCCAATCCCGCACTAATACCAGTTCGGTTAATGAATTATTGCATGGTAGAACAATTTAATTTGCCAGTGACCTTTTCATAAGAAGAGTTCTTCCATGTTCTCTCAACTGACTATACTTAAGCTTATTAAGAAACTCAGTGAACAGGATGGTTGTATTCAGAACTGTCAGTCACTGTCACATGCTAATTTCTTGAGACCTGGAAAAGCTGACTTACTATTATCTTTAGTCCAAAAGCTTCAGTTTCGGAGTCTTCGCCAAACTTGAAGTGGCCGTGAACTTCGTTCTCCCCGTAGTAGGCGGTCCGGCACAGCGCGTCATTGGTCTTCGACATTACAACTTTGGGCTTCGCCGTCAATAAGTAGTCAGTGGCTGGGAGAGACACGCCTGTAAAAAAGTTTCCACAGACGTGGGACAGGAGAACTTCAATACTGAATGGGGTGTTGTATGTCCGTACACTAGCTCCCAAATTTATAAGGTTGATCGTAATAGAATAAAAAATCTTTACGAAGCGTGGCTTCTTCGTGAGTCATTGGACCCCAACGACATGGCCTGAATCATCAGTTAATAGATCGCTGAACATGAGAATGAAAAAACAGAGAACGATCACAGTCAAGGCCATTAATTGATGGCGACTCTAAGCGCGGCTCATAGCATGTTTAAGCTCAGTGAACCCAGTAGTTTTCACCACTCGTCGCCAACTATGGTCAAAAGCAGCCACCTCTGACTTTACCAGTAAACATCAAATCCAAGCTCCTTTTAAGAAGCCAAACGTGAACTTGCTTCCTTAATTGGGTTTGAGAACGATTACTCCTGGAAATGAATATGACACAATTCTATTTCACAAACCAGTTCTAGATTATAACTAATTTGATGTAGACAACGTCACCTGCTCATTCTTGGGCTTCATTATTTTCGAAATCATCATCGATAATTTCCTTCTGTAAACCCTGGGGCGATAGAATGATTGATTTTTCAACCCACTAAAAAATCGATTGGGCAAAACATCGACGACGAAAACGGCTGTATTGCTCACTGGCGCCTGTGGAATACAGAGTGTGAGTACGTATGGCTGAGAAATATTACGCACAGTTGNTAAAAAAAAAATAGTTACCGAAGAGAACCCCTTCTCCATCGGAAAATATTTTTAAAGCTTCTTGCAGCAAAACATAACTGAATTAGGTGGTTCACTTTAGAGATTTGAGCTGCGCTCGTGTTGCTTGCAGAGGCGTACATGTATTACTAAATTCAAAGGGTAAATACTGCAAGTAAACACGAACATCTTTATATCTTCAAGAATGTAGCTCTTTTATTAATGAATATGTTTCTGTTAATATTACCATATTTTTTCAAACATTGAAACAGTTCAGGAGGATTTTAGGTTGCAATACTACGTCATCAAAGCTATATTTTGGCTTCAGGAGGAATGAAATATAAAGCAGACTCGAAAAAGTAAATTTGCACCTTCCTTCATTGTTGAAACAGATAATTAATATTTTTGTAGTTAAATGAGGCCAGGTTTTAATGTGGTCTTCTTAATCTTTTTTGCCGCTTAATATTTGAGTTGCAAAAATGTCAATGATGACAACACTTTTTAAGAAACAAATAGTTCATTATGACTTTGGTTCCCATTATTCGCAACTCCCTCTAACAATTATAAGCTTTGCACCTTGTCTGCCACATTCTTCTGAATTGCCAGCTTATTTATTCTCTTGCTCTTTTTACGTCATCCTAGCAGCGCCTCTTGTTTGTTGTACGCTAATAAAAATCGCGATATTCTTTCTCGTGTGACAAGAAGCTTGTCTGAACTTCATAAGGTGAAGAGATGTCTTGTGACAACAAGCAATTGAAGGCCATTCGTTGCCTCTGAGTGACCTTCTTGAAATACAAGGGCAAGACTGCATCTCTTCAATAACATCTGAAGTAACTCTTAAATGAGTGCATCACACGCATATTCTCTGAGAAAAGCGTTTCTGTCAACATCATACAACCATTTTTTTCGATCACGGTTTGTCTGATGGGAATTAACGACGAATATGAGAGAAAAGAGTTTTCGAAGATTTGTTTATAGTATTTAAGCACAGGATCAATAAAGATTATTCAATCTGATTGGACAGTCGCTAATTTTCCCCGAGTTACAGTTCTATTTACATCGATCCTCTAGTACAGTGTTAGTCACTAATTTTTGCAAGAGAGCCACTTAGGTTAAACGCATTGATTGAGAGAGCCGCAGCTACTTCAAGTTAGCGAATTCAGAGGATGGGCTTTAATTTTATTGATGGATCTGATGCCCACTCTCAAAGCTCATGTAGTTCACCACTCAGTGTTTTTGCAACAAGATGCTGTCTATGTAAAACACAGTGAACAGCATATACAGCAGGAACCTTTTCCTTAAGAAAGACAGAAAAACCTCTGTAACGACCTACCACAGCTTGTGCGCCGTCGGTTGAAACCGCACTAATATTACCAAACGGAATTTTGTGCTTGTTCAAATATTATGCCAAGCATAAAAGCAAGCATAATATTATGCAAATATTATGCCAAGCATGAATATACTTTAAAATATATCGTTATAAATGTACGTTATGAATACTGTACGTTGCTCATTTTACGGGTTCTGGTCTGGCTGGTCGCGTACGTACAGCTGATCTGTTCCTCGAGCCGTCCAGCATTTCAGCAAGAGACAGCCTTGCCCTGATACTTCTGGTGCCACAATACACAGCTTATTCAAGATAATAGATAGAGAACACAAATACGTCTATGATTCTGGAGTAGAAATTCTGATAGAGTGCCCTGGACGATGTTGCATCTCAGCAATTTAAGAACGCATTTGTGATTATGATATGCGTGTGTGCATGCGTATGGTGCAGTTTCCCGGCTGGCTGCCTAATTAATAAATTAAAAAACAAATTTTGAAGCCTTTGAAAACAAAGATGTATTTTCACAGACGCAAATCCACAAACGCCATCAGTAGTAGTCCCATCAGTAGTAGATGGCATTAACAAGTGATATCGGAGACGTTATGGACGCCTCATTAACTGCGCGTGGTGCAGCGTTGGAGCGCCATATCGGAGTCTCCGTTCTGCCAGCTCCTGCCACTCCTCCAGCGTGTGATGCGGCCCTATTCTATGAGAGCAGCTGCAAGATTACTCTTCTAGAGTGCCGCACTCTGATTTTCTCTGTTCGTGAATGTGTTTTGATCTAATTTTTGCTATTGAAGGTTGTTCACTGTACTAGCGTTGATGATATCCTGTATAGTCAATCTAATATCCAGTCTAATATCCTTTATGGCCATGCTATAAGTCTTTTCGAAGTCTACTTCTAAATAATTTACCAGGAATGTGGACTCAGAATTGAACATGATGCCAATGGGGACAAATGTTTCATCGGCTACTGCACTAGCGTTTACAGGGCTATTTTGTGCTGTATATTGAGAAATTTTATGCTAATACGCAACAAATCTAGAAACCTTTACTTTCCTTAATCAGTATATTACCGGGTATTTTGTTGGCGAATATCTAATGTGAAATTCTTCGTTTGGTTCCAGACCAGGCATATCTATTGTCAAGTCAAAATCCTCACTAACAGAGATAGTGCACGCACTCTCAGTTCAGTCAGGTAATTAAATCATTTTGTACAAGCTTAAGGTGAATCATTTCTAGCTTGCAATCAGTTAAGAAACTCACCATTTTCTTATGATGAGATTTAGAAGATATCTTGTATGTGCTGAATTTAAACTCTGTTTAAAATACATATTGCCTTGAATCGATAGGAATAAATATTTTAAAATTAATTTTTTCGTTGGTATTCTTAAAACACATCTTCTCCTCACATGAATCGTAAAAGAAATTCCCATGAAAGTTGTTTTTTAACTCCCTCAGGTACCTAATCAGGAACTTTGTTCAACAAGTAATTACCTTATTTTTAATTCTAAATTTGTCAATTTTTTCACACTTATACGTACATGTTTTCAAGGTATATTCATTTCCGAAGAAAATAAATTCATGATGAAATTTATCAAGAAAATGTCATTGACTTTATTCCTATCTATCCATCGACGGTGTAATTATGGTTTACCTAGTCAGGAAATGCAGAAGCATCAATATTCACTAACTTTACAACAACCGTAAATACTTCACAGAGTTGTAATAATACATCGTGTAGCATTGACACAGAACTCAAGATTTTCTTTCACGGAAACAACTCGCGTTCAGTACAGCGCAGTCAAGGCATTCGATGCCACGCACGCATCAGGCAGATGAAGACTATCTTACCCGCCCCACTCTTCGCTTAATGGTGCATTTGATTTCCTGTTTCCCACGGTTTAGACAATTATCTCAAAGGGAAAACCAGCTATCTTGAGCACAAATTGAAAATAATCTAAAACTTTATCATAGAAATATTGATAACAGGGAATTTAATTAGACAAAACACTTTATAACAGAGGCCTCAAAGAACTGAGGAATAGATTAATTAACTGAAATTGTTGGCACATGTAGAAGCACTGAAATTCATATAATCTTATCTATCTACTTGTTGAATTTTCCTTGATATTGAACTGAAGGAACGAGCCCAACTTCTCCTGCAATCTAATGCATGTATCTCTTTGCTAGCTGGAGTCTGTAAATACTGGAAAATCATTGTGAATATTAACATGTTTAATCAGCTCATCAGTTGAATTGTTTTTGGAAGTACAAAACGAGTTCACTGGATAGTTTTCAATTTCATAAAAGCAGAGCCACTCAACTTAATCAACAGTATTATTACAACTCTACTCTTGAGACAATTAACCAAAAATTATTTTAATGAAGCTTGATAGAAATCTTGAACATTGGTTTTTAAAATTCCTTATGACTAACAACAGCACGCAATGGCAGTTATCTCCAGTCAAGCTTGTATCCATTTCAGACACCTGGGTGGAGTGAGGTATTATGGATATGCTTTCACTTTTCCCAGCGTGGAGAATAACCAGGTTGGCTTGACCGGGAATCGAACCGACGACCCTTCCCGTGAAAGGCTCGATGGATGTCTCAAGAGCTACGACTTATCTATTAATTTTATGACAATAATTCACTCACCACAAGCCTTGAGGTATTGCTCGTAGTTTACGTAAGAAGAAAGAACGAAGGTGCCAATGATGCTCATGTTGACGGCCGGATGTTCAGGCTCCGTTGTTGGTTTGACGACGGTCGGGAAGATAGAGAGAGGTTGGCTTTCTTATCGCCTGTATTTATACTCCCTTGCTATTAGGTTATGTGATACAGAACCTAGGCCAAAACGGGTAAATTTTTGCACTGTAGATGCTATTTTGAACTCTCCAGATACCAATTTACCAATAATCGATGACTTTCTTACCGTCAAGAAGAAAATTCTCCCTCGAGTACAGTTCGATGAACACCCAAGATTACTATTAAATGTTTATTTAAAGCCTCCCTAACATCTGCAAATGTGTTCCGGAGATAGGAAAATACAAGTCATCATTTAGTAAAATAATTAAGAGAATGAGGAGTCTAAGCACAGGTGCATCCCCACACCTTGCGCATAAAAACAGCAAGAATTAAAGAAGTTTGTGGAATTCGTTGAAGTTTGAAAACAAGGTGCCGAAAAAAAGACAGCTCTGGATAGAAAATAGGGGTTTGTACTAGAAGCAAAACATCTATTCTTCTAAAAATTTTTCAAAACAAAAGTCTTCCTAACCTTAAGAGCAGCTTTTCGTATTTTTCTCCTGGGATTGCTAATTCCCCTGTATACACTAGTTGTCTCTCGTTTTGGAAGAACGAACATTCAAAGGCCCAAATAAACATGTACGCACCACGATGTGCTCACGTAATCCTCGAGCCTTGAATTATTAATGTTCTGCTCTTTTTCATCCTAAAATATTAATGTGATGAAAATTCAAGTGCGGAGCATGGATTCGTTTGCATGGTAATCATAGGAATTAACCTACAATATAATCGACAAAGTATAATCGTTGATGCTGGAAAGTCTCATCGAATTGCGAAAAATTTTCCATCTAATTGCGAACGAAGCCTCATCTCTCTCCTCTTGTCACAGATACTGTTGTTATTAGTGAAGCATTACTGAATTTAAATTATTCAGAGAGCAACTTAAAACTCTACTACATTTCATGATTATAATAAAAATTATTGAGAAATTTATGATATTTCCAACAATTATTTAATAAAACCTTGATTCCCATGTTATCAAAATGAGAAAATGGTAATGAGTCGATCACTTGACGCGAAATCAAGCTGCGAAACAATCAATTAGATCGCTGGTCTACATGAAATGCAGCACATGATGTGCGATCTGAAGTCGCGAGATATTATGAAGTCACGAGATCTCTCTGCCAAGTCATGCGGTACTAGAATCTTCTTTAGAATTGTTGTGCATTCAATTATTTTTACTATACGATCATTTTTTAGGTTATCAAAAAAATTAAACTGTACACTATCAAGAACTCCCTAATTCAAAGTGGCTCTTAACAGTTTGTTTTCCTTTTTTCAACCTGGTTTTACGCGT
>JACJUY010005915.1:14039-24583 GCA_014220935.1 Platorchestia sp. MABIK
GTATTTATGAAATTTAGGACATGAAATTCTAATTATAAAACAAAAAAATGAAGTGGCAGGATATCTTGCCACTCGGAATCAAATACATGAACTGTTTCTTATATCAATAATACTGAATGTATAATTATATGAGATGGATTAATTGTTTACAGATTTATCTTCTACCCTCAACAGGCTCACCGACGATCAAATCCTTGATCTTTTATTGAAAAGTGATGACAATGAGAGTGACAGTGATACAGGTGTCGCTATTAGCATTGTCCCTCCGCTTGAGCATCCCAAAGTAATGACGGATTGTGATTCTGACGACTCCGACGACGAGGTGACTTGTAACCCCGATCATCTACCTCGTCGAATTCTCCTCAATAACGTGCTCACCACGGACAAAGATGATGAGACAGAAATAGCAAACGTCCGAGAAAATGAAACTGGAAATGCGCCGAAGACTTCAAAAAAGAATAAAATCATCACAAAAGAAATATCTCCCGTATGGAAAAAAGTTTTGCAAAATAAATCTGATGAAGGAAACTAAGATTTTGAAAAATGAGCTTCTAAAACTTAGTGATAACAGACCCTGTTCAATGTTTGCACAAATTTTGGAAGGAAGAATTTATTGAAAAGATATGTCATCGCAGTAAAAATTTTTGTCATGCAAAAGTCTCTTCCTTCAGAATGTGTGACTCCTGAAAAAATGCAGATATTTTTTGCAATCCTATTACTCTCAGGGTACAACAAACTTCCCTACAGACGAATGTACTGGGAGACATTGAATGATTACAATAATACTCTAATTTCAAAATCAATGATGAGGGATACGTTTGGGCAAATAATGCATATATTGCAATTTTCTGACCGATGGCAATCAATGAGGATCGATTTTATAAGGTCCGGTCATTGTTTGAACGCTTAAATGAAGTTTGCAAACCTAAGGAAATCCCAGAATATTCAAACATAGATGAAGTGATGATCCCTTATTATGGTAAACATGAGAATAAGCAGTACATCAAAGGGAAACCTATACGGTTTGGCTTCAAACTGTGGGCTGCCTGCTCAGCTGATGGCTCTCTACGGCATGTTGAGCCGTATTGCGGCATTCATACCGGGATTTTTGGTACAGTCTTTGGCCATGGCCCAATTGTAGTATTTAAGATGGTTCATCAATTGAAATTACGACCAGGGCAGCATATGGTTTTTGATAATCTTTTCACTAACATTCCTTTGATGAAAGAACTTTCGAAAATGAAAATTGGGGCGACGGTAAACTAGCCATGATTAGGTAAACTGAGTCGGCTCACCAACCGTTAACCCTGCGTAGCCTTAAAGTTCCGATTAACCTGGTCTCTAGCTAATCCATTGGCTGCATTACCTTCTGATTCAGTCTACGGATTGGCACTCGTATGAAAACAGGCGTCGTTTTAGGGTTCGGGGATTATGACCAAACTCATGGGCCTCTCACACTGCACCATCTCATCTACCAGGAGCTAGGGGTCAAGAAGACGAAGACTTTACAATTAAGAACATGATTCATTACTTTACAACTATAAAAGAATAGGATACCCTGTTAACACCTGTCAGTATACTTCTACTTCTCCAAAAATCACGAACACCGAATAAGAATTGCAGACCCAATATGAAAGCAAATAATAATTGAATGTATACTTGAGATTAACTTTCTAACTCACACCTGACTTCGGCATTGGGAAGTTTCATTTAAAACTCCTGCCTGGTCAACTAGAAGATCCACTTGACTTTACAGGTTCGTTTCATGAGATTTCCATTTATGATATACCTTACTTCCTCTGCCCGAAGGCACACCACACTCTTTCAGACAAGTCAGTCTTTAACAGCTCAAGGTGTGTCTTCATTCGAAAAAGGAAAATCTTTTCTGGAACCAGGTGAGTCTTCGCAAGATCCAGGTAACTTTTCACAAAAGCCAGATGAGTCTTCAGCAGAACCCATTACGTCTTCACCCAAACCAGCTAAGTCTTCACCAGAACCAGGCAATGAGCCAGACATAACTTCACCGGGATCAAATATGACGGCGCTGACGGTATTCAAAACAGAACTAACAAAACAGCTTCAACATTTTGAAGAAGTGCACGGCTAGATGTTGTTCAGTCCCACACGGGATCCGGAAGTTTAGCAGCCCCAAAAGGAATTTTAGAAAACCTTATCTACCTGTCAACGTTGGTATATACGCTTATCATCCTAACAATTAATGCAGTCATCAGACTCTTTGATAGTAGTATTGCCCACCGAATACACGGTTGAAACACCTAGTTATCAAATATGCTCACCTCGAGTCGAGGTATACAATCAAGCAGTTTTGTATACCGATTCAATCTTGCTTGCATAACACCTTCAGATGTAGAACAGGAGGGTCAAAAAATAGCACTGGGTTATTTACTCAAACTAGTCTCTTGTTCCTCACAACCAGCCCATTCATGTGATGCACTTTCTGGGCTAAGCCCTTTTCATGAAAAATTTACTTGAATAATCCAACAACACATCAGTCCAAAAACCTACTTCAATGAATACAGGATTTGAAAGTTTCATAGCTATCGTTCTGTAAGTGACAAAATTATTTGTGCACCCTGCGCTAAATAATGAAGGGAAGGAAGAAGTCAGTACGTTTCACTGGATTCCATAATTGATCTCAGGTTTTACACTGGCTCCTTCATTCAGGTGCCCACCACTCGATCGGCTCACGCTTCCTGAAAAAGAAATCCTGTATAGCAATTAACGGTAGTCTCATAACAATTACAGTTGATAAAAAGCTTGAAATCCTAAAAACTTCGGCAACCTTAATGTGAAATATAAATAGAAAACACTTTGTTAAATCAGCTTCAATACCTTTGTAGCTACGAAAGTTAGAAGCAATTTACTCTCAGGATTCCCTCTCATAGGACAGAAACTTATAGCTTAGTTAATGATACGAAGAAAAATTCCTCCTTGCAAATATTTTGCGCTTGCCTGTTCTGGGCTGCCGTTGCAATACTGTGATCCTAGGCTCTCTCTCCCCCAAGCACACGGATCCCTCCAGCTACGCGGAGACGCTGTAACCCTGTAGTGTTGCTCACGAGCGCTCACGTCGCCACGCACCAGGCCACTGCAGCCCATGCAAACTACAGGTAATAAGTAATAGAACGCGTACAGCGTGCACATCTGGAATGATCTGTAAGTACTCCTTAAAGGGTACTTAAATTCTGCGTACAATTGTAAATGTTCTGAATGTTTCAAACGTGCTGCAAATGAAAGAAGGATCTGATCCTCCGGATTGCTGAGGATTGAGTTTAAACGCGTTCATGCTCCATTTTTAGAGTTGAAGAATAGTTTTCGTTGGGATTTGAATCACTAATTTTTATAACATTTTTTATGAATTACATGCTGGCACTGAGAATACCTAGTTTTTACAGTTCATAGTTTGATTGTATTTAAGTACGGGAAAAAAACATAAATCCTAATTTTCTAAAGAAATAGGTTACATGGAACGAGCCCGTATAACTGAACAAAACCAAATCACAGGAGAAGAAATAATTTTGAGAGACGAGATCACACATTTATTTTACCATACTTTGATCAAAGAGACAGTCGGAAAATGTCCGTAAACATTTAGTTTAAGTCTAAACTACTGGTGCTCAGAACGAGAAAATGAGACCTGCCTTCAACTGCCGTGAGTGCGGTGAAGTCGTCGCGTGAGGCCGCCCGCGTCGAGGCTCGCTCCCTCGTGGCTATCACCTGCAATTCGATGAATTCATTACAAACATTGTGAATCACTGAGGACAAACTGGGTATCCTACTAACAATTGACTGTAAGAACTCTATGAAAGAATAAAATTCTTTAGCTTGTTTTAAGGACTTAACTTTCAAATGGAGTTTTACAATCTAAACAATTTATTTTTACTGAATGAAGTTAGCCATGAGATTTATTATAATTTGAAGAAATGGCGTGAAGGCCCTGCATTTAAATTAGAAGTTCAACTTCAATCATCAGTCATACATCAGTGACGCACCTAAGGCAAAGTTACTTAGGTTACTGAGCTTAGCTGGGCTACAGTGGTGAGTTGCTCTGTACAACTATAAGGGTACACCTAAGTGCAGAGTTACAGTTGTGCTCAGTGCACATCGTCGTACGTCGGTATAACATCACGAAATTTTTATATCAAAGTTGCAGAGCATCGAGGTGGAAGCCTCCGTACTGGGAATCAGTTCGAAATCATGCCGAAAAATGCAATGTACTTATGTCTCCTACCAATTTTAAAATTGTAGACTCTGCTTCGACCTCTTATGACCTCAGGATTTAAGAGTCTACATATTTTCAAGCAAAAGCCTGATCTGAATAATTTGAACAGTTCATACCCTTTGCAAATAGTAAATAGATACAAACGTCTTCATTACCAATTCAATTTTATTTTAAACTTCTTTCTTTTCTAAAACAATTTTTTTTTTTTGACATACTTTGTTTTTCGTCTCATGAAATATTTAAATACCTCCCATTCATTGTATTTTGATCTTTTATTTCAGAGACGTAATGATTTGTTTTTTGAACTGATGATGGAGCAGGACTCCACAGCGTTTTCCTAGTATAGATGATCAATTTCCTCGGTATGTTCTTCATTTTTAAGTTCCTGATAAGGTTACGACCAAAGTAAACCAATGACTTGTTCGGTTTTATTTGCATTGTTACAGCTGTTGCTGAATTTCAAGAATCTCAAAATTTCGTTTCGAAATCCAATCTCAAGATTCCTAGAAAACTTCACACAAGAACTTAACCTACGATTATTCATTCAATATACTTCATAAGTTCGGAAGTTGGAACCCAAATTTAATGTAAGAACCTAGTATTTCTGTATTTCTCATAGTTTTTTCTTGTCCAGCAACATCAATGCAGGTTTGTTTGCTAAACTCATCGCTAATGGACGACGCGATAAGTCCCAGCGATGTGGACGTGTCTACAAAGTCAGTAATGAGTTATGGCAATCTACAGACACGAAGAGTGCTAAGTCACTGCTGTTCATTGGGAACGTCGATATTGTGCATCCATGTATTTCTCAGTGTTCATTAACGCTGTTATGTAACCACACGCAAGCCCCCGAAACAGTATCTCCCCCTCCCCCTCCCCCTCATCAGTTCTACTGATTTTTACGTGCTTTACAAACACTACGGGCATACCATACTTTTCCTTCTCTCGATGCTTAGGGCTCCTGTACACCCCATTTAACGAGCACATCAGGAAGGTTTTACTGAAAGTGTATTCAACTTCTCTGCATTCTGCATTCTTATAAAACTCTGATGATAATCTTGTTCATTGGCTTGCACGGTTGGTTGATTGGTTAAGTGTGACTCTCGACGTTCTGCGTTTATTAATCACTTGGAATAAGACTTACAACAGAGCGATTCGGTGCAACATATGAAAAAACTGAGATACTCGTTGCTCTGTGGATACAATCTGTGATAAAAATCCGTTTTACTATAACATTTACGAAGAAAAATTAATTTTTCACGATAACGATCTGACCCAACGAGTTGACGCAATGATCAAGAGCAGTATTTGATGAGAGTTTCGTAGAAAATGAAGGATTTACTTCAACAATACATATTGAACGCACATGCTTTGCAAAACAACAGAATAATTTAGCCTAGCGCTTACATTAATCACCCACTTATTACCGATATTGCCTACCAAGGCTTTGATTTTGGTTCATTTTGTCCTACGCTTTCGACTTGGCTCACTGTTGCTTACGACGGCCTGAAAACAATTTCAGCATTTATGATTTTCTAGCAGGACCCGTGGAAATTCCACTGACAATGTCATCAATTAGCTAGGTGAACCCGTGAAAAAAATTCGTCAACATTAATTAACAAATTTTAAGATAACACACTCTAACCTCACCCATCCTAACATAATATGAACTAACCTATTCTATTTTAACCTATCCTAACAAATTCAAAAATTTATGAAAAAATCAAAAAATTCAACACTTTTCATTTCCCCCTCCCCCTCTCCCTCTCTCGCTCCCTTCCTTCTCACCCTCACTCTCACTCCCTGTCTCTCTCTCCCTCTAGTGTTACGAGACCCCACGCGACCCAACTCGTATCATAGATACCGCAAAGATTGTGGTGTGACGCACATAGTCGTAAGCGTATTAATATATAAGTAAGGTATTGCCGGTGGCATTGATATGCTAGCAGCACTTAGAAATCAAAATTCAAAAATTGGAAAAGTTCAAAACATTCAAAAAATTGCAGCAACTTACAAAATTAAAAAATACCTCTTGTAAGGAATTTGAGAAAAATCAAAAAATAAATCAAAAAACATCAAAAGAGAAATCAAAAATATCAAAAAATAACAAAAAAAATATTAAGTGAATAAGTAAATAAATTAATAAAATACAAAAAATGAAATAAAATAAAAAAATGAAATGAAAAATTTAAACAGTAGTAAAAAAAACAATTTAATAAATATAAAATGATAAAATAAAAAACACAAAATTAAAAAATAAAAAACATAGAATTTACAAAAAATGAACAAAAAATAAGAACTATGAAAAACACATGAATAAAAAAATTAAATATAGAAAGTAAAATTAAAATGAAGAAATGAAAATGAAAAAAATCATAATTGAATAAATGAAAAAAACGTTTTTTTTTCAAATAACTCACTCTCTCCCTGTCTCTCTCTCTCTAATGCAACGCGACCCGACGCGAGCCAACCCATATCATGGATACCGCAATGATATTGAAGGGTGTGACGCACAGGTAAGCGTATTAGCGCGTAGATCCTTCGCAAGATTTATACTCTGATTGCATTATTAACATTGTCGTTTGGAAGTCACAGTCTGCCAATGTGGTCACTTTAAGAAATGTGTCACTACTGTCTCAACGATACTGTTATTTTTATCAAATAATTTTATCTACTGCAACACATACGAATGAAACCCCTTAAAATAGTTAGAAATATTACGCTTTTGATCGATTTTTCAGCCTCATTGTCGTCCTGGAAAAAAAACATATAACACAATAAATTTGGAGGTTTTCACTAATATTTCCTTGTATGCACAATAAGCGCCCTCATACTCTGCGCGTAGGGACAGCAAGATTGAAACTAGTGTATGAGAGAAGATAAAAGTCGGAGAAGAGAGTAATTGGTAGGTGCTGAAAAAAGAATAGCAGAGAACCGCAAATAGATGGTTCGTTACATAACAAAACATCACTTCTATTTTAACAAAAAGTTGGTCTATCCAACCTTCGGCTCAGGATCTTTCCCATGGACATCTTTATTCCCCAAAGTGCTAATGCAACAGGTGTACTGTAAACCCCTGAGGGTTATGAATTGAAAAGGCGTTATACATAGTTTGGCCATAATTAGAATGAAAATTTAACTTAACGATAGCAGTGATTACTTAACTCTATGCTCTGATGAAAAAACGTGACAGCAGACACTGAAAAAACATTGCGTAACAGTTTAAAATTCTATGATATTGGAAAACCATTTCATTTTATCTTCAATCGTATTGTAGCCAGTTTACAAGTAATTCTCAAGGATACAGGCGCATAGTGTAAAAATTGCAACCCAGTTACCTTTCTGTATGCTATTCTATGCATGTCACAGTCATTTAAACTCGCGAGGTTGTCAAGGTGTGAAAAATCAAATCCAGGGTGGATATTATTCATTTCTGAGTCGGCCAATGCTAATGCTCAACACTCTGAAACCCTGTACATCCGTCCATCTTATTTTTCACCTCGGCAACAGATGAAGTAATCCATTTTTGAATGAACGTTATTCTAGGAGCATGAGGAAAAAATTGTTACGAAAGAGTAAAGATGAAAAACGGCAATTTCTTGAGTCTAGCATAGAAAATGTACTCCCACCTTTATCACATGCAGTGTAGATGAAAGCAAAATTACTGTTCAGAGCAGCGTGAGTACTTTTTACGAGTGAACCAAGTGTAATATTCCTAAATTTAGGATGTCTCATTCCACATAACTGAATGTTTGATGATTAATTGTATGATTCCCATGAATGATGATCACTGAATGGGAAAAAATATATAATTGATCAGAATCTGTTTTCAACAGGAAAATAGTGTTGCAATCGAAATCAGTAAACAGATACACCAAAAAGTCTCTTCGAAGTAATATTTTCATTGCAAAGTAAATGTTTATGCGAGGACAATGGTTTGAAAGCCAGTATCGCCTTTAGTTCATATACAGGTGTTAAAAACGAGAAGTACAAACTTTGACAGTAGGCAGGGACACACAAAATGAATACTATTTCATGACTACCAAATGCTTTAAAATTCTTCAATTTTCAAGACTCTGAGATTTAAAGATTACCCTTGATACTCAGTTTGTAACATTTACGTTTCTGAGAAATATCTTTATGAAAATAGAAGCGAATATCAATGGAACAGACGTTTTATCAAATAAATTTGACAATAACTGTTCAAAATGCCCGCCTCTTCCGTCGACGAAGGTCTGGTACTTCTTAATGGATTGCCGGATACTTAACAGAAGTTGGTTCTTCCGCAATGTTACCTGTTGCGACTGCTATCCTTGCGACAAGATCCGCACCTGATTCTACCGGTATATTTCTCATATTTCATTGAGAATTTCATATCATTCATATTTAAGTTACACATTCCTTTGAAAAATGAGCCTAAAGAACTCGTGTCTAGAGATAATGGAGACCATGCTCCTGTGTACAATTTTCTAACAAATATACTTGTAAACTTTTCCTCTCATGAAGTCGTGTGCATACACTGATAGTGCGCTTTTTAATATTTGTGAAAGTCCGTCTTCAAAGTCAACCTAAGAGAAAAATCTCAGCAATCGCCAGCTCTTATTCTTCGTACACCTGCTGTGTTGCATCGCACCTTGGGTGTTTTCTCGGTCTCATCCTGCCGTCACTATAGTGTATCGGTGCGTGCGCAATCACGGACCATTATGGATTTTGTCATCATCTCACTATATTATCGGCATGACGCATCCGCCGACTTTTCAATATTTGTTCCGAGCAACCATCGTCGTCATGCGTTGCTGCTAAACCCTTGGCCAGCGTGGAGCTTCGGCGCGGGAGTGACTTGGGCAGAAGAAGGAAATCACGCCAACGGCCTTAATCTACTTGCTATGTCTATTGGTACCATGCGCCATTATTCGAAGTTGGTCCTCAGGACGCGTTTCCACCGTGTTCCTTATCCGGAGGGAAAAGATCCTCTAACTTCTATGTACCTCAAGGGACCGTAGGACTGTTGTCCATTCCACTTAACTAATCACTCCTAGGAGTAATGTGGAGAGTAAGCCCCATATATGCTTATTTCCATTATTTTAATCGATTTGTATCATAGTGTCCTAAATGTATAATGTGTTTTCTTTACTATTTGTTATCTTCCAAGAGTAAATTTTTTGAAGTAGGAGGCAGAAAGCGAGTTTAATTTTTGTAACCTTTTCGTATTAAATGTAAACCTTAACTAATTCTCCTTTCGTTCCAACACGATTTCCGTAAGCTGTGCTGGAAACTATTTAACTTAACGCTCACAGAGCCTCTATTGGAAAATTTTGTATATCCTGGTCAATTACACCCTATCCACCTATTAGGAAAGGCGTCGCGCAGATATTGGCAAGCATTAATTTCGGAACAGGCCGGAGCTTTGTCATGCTAGAACCACATTCGACGGCGAACACCCGGAGGCATATCTTTCGGTCAACACCTCTATTAGAAACAAGACAGAAAATGGTCCATTTACAGAAAACGGCATCGGGTGTGACCCAATAGCAGCCCAATCATTGACGCTAAATGTTGGTAGTTGAACTGATGCACTTTATGAGGGTTATGCTATTACCAGTTTTGGAAGGTCTGTGTGTTGAACATTCCGTTGCATGTAAAATTGGCTTCGCCGGTGGAGAGAACATGCTTGAAGAATTTTTAAATGTCCGGTTCTTGTTTGAGACACCAACATGAAAACTGTACGCGAGGAATGTAGTTGATCGGGAGCAGATCCTGAACTTTCTGAAACTGGCAAAGATAAAGTTTATTGTCATTCAGAGCATGCAAAACGTTCACGTGATTTGGTATTCCTGTGTCAAGAGCTGCTGAAAAAATCATCAAAGCTAATTTTGAGGCTCAATATGTAGCTAGCTAGCTTCGTTTAAATTCACTGGCATTAGTAACCTCCCAAATTATCCTAATTTATCTGTTCACAATTTGTGTGACCCTAACAACAGGTTCCTTAAATCAAACCAAGAATAAAAGGCTGAAACGGTAGTGGCTGCTCGGATCCGAGCACCCTCGTGGCCCGTGCAGAGCTTGCAGCCACGCACATGCTCTGGCTTCATTTTTGACCTTTACAATTTCAGTCCGAGCTTAGTTCGCAGTTACGCCAAGTGTCGACGGTCGACAGGAACTGGTCTCTCGTGATCGAACCTCGGACTGTGCGCATCGACAACTGCATCTTGAACGTGATTCCGATTGTTACACCCAAGGAAGTTTGATAGATGGAACCGGCGTCAGCGCTCTAAAGTGAAGCCAATTTTCGGTAGCTGTA
>JACJUY010005915.1:26262-46594 GCA_014220935.1 Platorchestia sp. MABIK
TGGCAAAAGATAGCGATGCCGGTTCCATCTATCAAACTTCCTTGGTTACACCGCATTGATGGAGCTGTGAACTATCATGGCCTGCTAACTCCTCATTCTCCGCTTTCCCTGCGCTACTCTGTTCATCTCGTCTTCTCGCCTCTGGACGTCTGACACGCACGACTGCAGTTCGATGAAAAGACATAGTTTTAGTCAGCGCCACTAATTTTTATGTCTGTTGACCAGCTAGTGTTAGTCTCCACTTTCAAATGAAATAGGTGAGGAAGCTTAAAATATTACTTACCTACTACTTCATTGCGTGGATCGTTTGACGGCCACCGTACCTCACTACTTCACTGCATGGAGCATTTTACGACCACTGTCTCTAATAAACAGCTCAATTGTTTTGAGGAAATAATCACTAGTTCACGGTAAATTGTATGCCGTGCTATGTACTACTCGCGATATTAGCTTAATGTTTTAAAATGCTCTTCTACTGGAAAAAGAAACAGCGACAGCAACTGCCCATTCTTAACAATGTTTTGCATCCTCGCAAAAAAAGTCAATTCCTGCTGTTACTACCTTGATTACAGGTTCGGAAGCTACGGAAGAAATGGAAGAGGTGCTCCAGGAAATAGAACCCACATCTGAAGAAACGTAAAATACAATAATCGGCTGAGCTGTAGCATCACCATTATCGTCATCATTTTACTGCGCAGCAAATTCATCACCATCATCATTCAAATTTATTTCAATTTCGTTCGTGGTAATCCAGTACCAATTCTTTTTTATTCTTAAGTGTTACTACATTGTATAACATGTGTTACCTAACATACCGATTTGACATTTCTTAACAGTTGTCCCTGTATTTATTAGAGTAAAGGGTGGGTTGTTATCAGTACAGGGAGGGTTCTAAAAAGTCAAATACACGTTAAACTATTAATTAAAAATGGTGTCCGCACTTCACGGAAATTCCATTATCGCAGCCAGTCTTTGAACCTATCTCCCGCGATAAAAGAGGGTTCACTATATTTTGAAAATTAAGGAGTTTGAAACCATTTGGGGCCCATGAGAAAATTTTTATTTGATGCATCCTTGCTTACTGTCAAAGTTCGGGCCTCTCGTTTTTTACACCCTGTATACGCATGAGCATAACATATTTCAGAGGTGAGGTTGTACAAGGCTGCACTGGCACCATTAGCCTCTCTGCTGCACGTCAGAATCAGCCTTCAATACATCAAAGACAGTTTTCCAGTCACAGCTTCTGATTCGTTTGATTATCAACACATCAATAGCAACTAATAAGTTTCCAAACCAATGGAAACACTCCATAATTTGACCATTGCATAAAACTGTTGACATAAATACAGCGTCAAATTACAGGCCCATTAGCCTTTTACCTGTCCTGTCCAAAATATTGGAAAAAGTAGTAACGAATCAACTGTCATCTCACCTGGACGAGCCAAATTTACTTCATCGAAATCAATATGCCTATAGGAGAAAGACTAGCACTCAAGATGCCCTGCTCAATATCACTGAAAAAATATACAGCGATATTGACCAAAAAAATGTAACGCTTTTGCTGCTACTCGATCTTTCTTAAACATTCGACAGCGTCGAACATGATCAACTCCTACGAAAAATACTGAACTTAGGAGTTGATACGCATTGGTAAGCTACCTATCAAATCGATCTCATGCAGTCCTCTTAGAAAACAAGTTGTCCCCATTCCTTCAAAATAACTTTGGTGTTCCTCAGAGACCCATTCTGGGTCCGCTATTGTTTTCTATTTTCATTAACAATTTCCCTCCAATGCCTTCTAACACTCGAATCTCTATGTATTCTGATGATGTCCAAATTGCAGTGACAAGCTCTGTAGCAGAAATACCACAGACGAAAAATGGAGCTGAAGCCTTATTGATCAGCCTCAAGTCATGGTATGACCAAAATGGTCTCAAGATAAACGCGAGTAAAACACAATTCATGGTTTTTGGGTCAAAATATAAAATAAAAAATATTCGAAATCTGGATCTAACTCTTACGGTTGGAAATGATAAAATTCACCCATCAGAAGAAGTAAAAAATTTGGGTATTTGGTTCGATAGAGACATGTCCTTCAAATCCCACGTTGATGAAACCTGCAACACAATTCACGGGACTTTAATGTTTTTCAATCGAATAAAAAGAGTGCTTGACGAAAAATCTAGATTATTGGCCATCCAATCCTTGGCCTTATCACGTATTGACTATTGCTGCCTGGTAAGGGGATATATACCGAAATATCTCCAAAATGATCTACAAAAATGCTTGAATTTTGCAGCTAAGGTTGTATGCAAAGTTAAATTCAAAAAGAATGATCACGTAACACCTCTCCTGAAAAAGCTCGGCTGGGCTCCTATTCAGGAGAGGTTTCTGGCGCACAAAGCCAAATACGTATTCTCCTCTTTATATCTTCCTCACAGCAATGCTGAAATAGTGAAATTCCATTCCCCTACCGTCACCAACCTAAAGCCGAATAGGAGACGTGATGTCTAAAGCAAATACCGTTCATCTAACATCGGGCAGAATGTTCTGTCAGTATCAGGCGCCTTACTGTGGAATAAACTCCCCAGAGCATCAAAACCCCTCAAACACTTAGAGACTTCAAAACTAAAATAGCTCTCTATCATGCGTCTACACAGTAAGTGTAAAACTGCAGTACGTACTGGAAAAGAAGTCAGTAATTTTAGTGCTAATTATCTTATCTTCTCATTACATCATACAACAATCAAAACATATCTGTATTATGCATTTGCAATATGATTGATTACTTGTACGCGAATATTAGGTACATGTATGTACTCACATGTGACGCTCCTATGTATGTATATGTGTATATATGTGTATGGATATATGTATGTACGTGTATGTGTGCATATATATATATAGAAATTATTCCCTTCCTAAAATGCTCTAGTTAATATTGTGTGACAATGTGCCGTCCCTTACACTCTTTGAGTATACTTTGGCCACTCTATTATAGGTTGTTCTGACTCTCTCGTTTTATCCCAGCAATGTTGCAAATGTTATGGCTGGTATTTTACAACGATCCTTTTCATCTATTAAAATCCGGTGAACTTTTTTGTGCCAATGCTAGTAGCAAATGAAATTTAATTTTTGTGTTATTGTAAAATATTTCATTTAATCCGAGCCAGTTGTTTAGCTGACTAGTTGATACGAAACAATGTAAAATTACCTCTAACGTCAACCTCACAGTCTAGGACGAAAAACAATTTGGATCAACCCGTTTTACTTTCAACCATAATCCCACATCTCACTAGTTCCCTTATTCGTAAGCTCAAATTTCAATATGGGAGTGCACTTAAAAAAGTGTCTTCAACAATGCATCACACGCACAATGTTTTCTTGACCACTTGTAATAAAATGCATTGTCAAAATCAGACCAACGCACCGAAAGGAAATGCATTTTAAACAGACTTTTCTACCAACCATTTGTTGATTTAGAAATTAACCGGTATAAGTATTACTGCCCCCATCTGTAGACATCATGTCAAGGTCTAAATTTCAATATATTTGAAAGCCTTTTTCGCTCATATTAAAACATATGAATGTGCGACGTAATTCACCGGCAATTTTTACTTTCCTACGCCCGTGAGTGCATTAAGACGAAATCATTTTTGGTAGCTAACTTTTCGTATTGCTCCAGCTATGCTGCAAATGTTTTGGACTGATAATCCAATATACGCGCACCCTAACAAGTGTGTTTTAAACTATGTGTCACAGGGATTTTTATTTTCTTAGTTACTCAAATTTATTAGCATTTTCAAAACTAAATTAATTACCGCAAAGAAAGGATGTCAATGTGAGGGTACTTTACAGCATCTTTTTTCGTTTCATTATAACATTAATAAAAAAGGGCCAAGGTTTCGAAGAATGTCATAACTTTAAAGAACATAATTTTTTAATCTTCTCATTCTGGTCTTAAATTGCTCTTCTTACTTTCTTACTCTCGTGAATACATTATGACAACACTATTTTGGCTTGTAAACTTTTTGTACTGCTCCGCCTATGTTGAAATTGTCACGGCTAGCATTGTACAACAATCCTTTTAATGTCTTTGACTCTGATGAACTCATTACGCCAGCACTATTAGCGTAAGAACTATCATAACAATTTTTTGTTTTGTTAGAATGAATATTATGTTCTTTCCGAAGCTCACCACTTGGCACAGTAGAGGATGCGTCCGTGTGAAAAATTGTCTCAAATCCCGACTGTCTACCTCATAGTTCTAGACGCAAAACAAATCAAATCTGCTCATTTTACTTCTAACATCAATCCCACACACTCGCATCACTAGTTCCTATGTTCTTATGCTCATAATTCAATACGAGTACGCACTAACGAGAGGGTTTTTAGCAATGCGTCACTTGTATTATGTTTTCTTAGTCACTTGTATTTAAATGCATTACCAAAATCTGACTACCGCAACGAAAAGGAACGCATTTTTTCTTTTTTTTTCGTGCTTTTCTTCAAATCCTGTTTCAAGAATTATCATGGGTATTACGATAACCATGTATAAATAGCAATTAAGGATCTAAATCATTCGTTTCAACACTTAACATGGGTATTACAATAACCATGTATGAATAGCAATTTAGGGTCTCTATACTAAGGTATTTGAATTCGTCTTTCGCTTTTATTTTCAATACATGTGCGCACTAATCAAAGTGTTTTTCAAATGAGCGTCGCGAGGATCGTGTTCTCTCAGTAACGTATATTTAAATGCACTGTAAAAACCAGATTAGGCAAGTAATGGAACCTATTCTTGTTGTTCTTTTCTGTCAATCATTTTTTGTTTCAAAATTTTACACGGGTATCACGATACCAATGTGTTATTATCAGTTAAGGATGTTAAGGTTAAGGTGTATTAAAAGCCAATGTATCGACATTTCATGGTTGTCCTTTATTGGAAATAAATGTTTTTTCTTTTCTTTCTTTTCTTTCAGGAGAAAAACTTACAGATCTTGAGCGCTGAACACGTGACCGAGTGAAAAACCTTTTACCTGTAGTGAAATAGAGTATTTCGAGAAATTAAGGCAAAATACGATTGCTAAACTATTTCGTTGCAGTGATATTCACACAGAATAAAGTTGTGGGATTAACCTGTAGCTTTTTCTTTTATTTCTTAACGTGACGAAATCGTTTTCAAGCACTCTACATACTAGGATTACAGCATATATATTCCTTGAAGTAAAAACGACTTAATTGGAAACATTTTCCCCACAAATTCTACGCTGATAGAAATAAATCGGTTCTGTCTACAAGTCAGTGAAAGTGAAAACTAGTTTAGGTCTAGTATTTTTGTTGCACAAAATTTGCAATGTATTTAATTAACCGTAAAGTAAGCGTAGAAAAAAAAACTTAAATGCCCTCTTCATTTATTGCTTCATATATAAATAGAAAGTGCGAGACTGTAAATGAGAGACTAACTAAGGGTTCAAAATATGAAATAACTTCTTTTCCTAGTTCAACTGCAGCCAACTGCAGTTCAACTGCCTAGTTCAACTGTAGCCGAACGTGCATGAGCTACTGCAATTAAGTAATTTGTATGCACCGATGTTGTGATATTGAACTCCAATATTACTCACTCATGGACTGAGTGTGTGTACTCACGAAATCGCACTAGATTTTTTTACTCTTTTCTCGCTTACTTAGTAAGCTAGTTTTTAGACAGGAATATCTTTTTAGTCTTGACTCTGTTTTTTGTTTTGATGTTATATATTACTTACTGCTTACTGTTTACTAATTTTAAATGACTGATCACGCTGATGTATTCGATGAAATCGACCAAGATCTCAATCATTTAAACAGAATATATCCAAACCTAAACGACTCTGATAACTGCATTTATACTAATATATCAAAATTCAACGAAACTATACGAATAACTCGCAATGATTTTTCGCTCCTGTGTTGGAACTGTAGGTCACTCTGTCTAAAATTGGAGAAGATACAATGTACTATAACTGAACTTAAGTATAACCTGGACGTGATTAGCTTCACCGAAAGCTGGCTAGATGACTCAACAAAAGACATGATTGGATTTGAAAATTTTCATAGTCACCATTCGCTGCGAAAAAACAAGCGAGGCGCAGGCATCAGTACGTACATATCTAAAAACATAGACTTGTCATGGTTTTTAACCCCGACGGATGAGAAACGATCAAACGATCAATTAATGGAGGACGCTCCACTTATTTGAATTGTTCGAATCAGCCCTAAGGAATGTCGATACCCGTGCTGGCGGTTATTCATGTTCTACTTCCCACCGATTTCAAAAACGCGAAGGAAAAGCCGTCGTCTGACCGAAGGAGTTGCCCAACGTCGACACCAAGAAAGGTTCTGGTACAATTAACATTTATGTCATTATTTAACAACTTTATGTCAATTAGATTACTTCTCCAATTATCTAGAATCGAAGTTTCCATTACGAAAATAATTCAGTACGCTAGAGTCATACGTAACCGCTTGTTCGTGGAATTAATCCTTCTTACGATTATAAAACAGCAATCGTGCAAAGTCAGACGTGAGGTGGGCATGAGGGCTGCCCTCCGCAGCTCCGCTAGGGACGCGATTCCGCTAGGGACGTGTATAATGGCCTTTAAGGCCATTATACACACACGCTTTTTTCACCGTCACCGATCATGATGAGCGGCATTAAGCCCCGCCCACAGCAAGCAGTGAGCGTGAACGATCACTGCTGAGCTTATACACAGAAGGGTTCAATCACAGCGGCTGATATGTGATCTGAGACGGGCATACATCATTTCAAATTTATTTTAATACTAAATACATGTCAAATAAGTATTGAAAGTATACCAATACTAAAAACTCAGAAACGTATTTAAATACATATCAAATACTTGTCATATACATTTTAAAATATATTACTTTATCATATAAAAAAGGGTGCCTGTCAATACACGTTGTTACTTTCGATGCACGTTGTTACTTTCAATGCACGTTGTTCCTTTCAACACACGTTGTAACAAGTTTGGTTCTGTTGATGATTCTTGTAAGATATATTATCATTTTGACTGATTAACATGTTTTTTCTGCCGATTTTGCTCTGATTTTATTTAATTAAATGATGAAACATACACTTAACTACTTTAAAATTATTTTAATACTCTGTAATGAAATACATCGAAAAAGGATTAAAATACTGCATTAATTACACAATGGCAAAAGCAATTACAAAAAAATTTTATATGCTCAAAAGTACTCAAATGTTGGATTTAAATACAATGTATTTAAATACTGCCCAACTCTGTACGTGATCATGTGCAAAACTGTGTCGCAAATTTTCTTTAAAAATGTCAGCATGTCAAAACACAAAATCTTGGGTGCATAATTTCCCTTAGTTCCTGAACCGGATTTTGCCAATTGTATTATTACACAAGCTTCTTTCTGATATTGTGCCCTCAATGTCAGTATTTTTTCTTTTAATATTGATAATTGATATGTTAGGCAGTCGTTTCCCTATCTGTTGGTAGACGTCTTCTTATACCAATCTATTTTTATTTGAATCCAGCTTCGTATTCCATAAGCATGGATACTGCTTGTAATTATTAATCAAGATGGCAACCTCATCACGTGACCACAGGGAGTGCGGCATTGTCACAATCTCCATGCGCAGCGTCTGAATTATCGCGGCCGAGCTTATACACGCGCGCTCTTCACCGTCACCTTCATTATCACTGACGCTCATGAGGGAAATATCTAACTTGCTTGATATGCCGGTGGCGGTCATAAGGATCGGTGCCGCTCACGAAATTAGGGTCATTTTGGCTTGCAGTGGGTGGGGCTTAGCTGCAGTGGGCGGGGCTAAGCGGCACTCATGGGGATCGGTGACGGTGAAGAGCGCTCGTGTATAAAGCTCAGTTTACACCTGCGGTGTGGAGCGACGGTGTGGAGTGTCGGTGAACTTGCTAGAGCTCCTCCCACGAGAGGATTGAGCGTCAGTGCACACCGACTTGCTTTTACATTGCCGCTCAACACGACGCTCCTTCCCCAGAGACAGCAATCGTCAGTGTTGCTCTTGCAATACTGACAGAATACTTGACAGAACAACTTGCAGAATATTTACAGAATAATTTACAGAAGTGTAAATCTAATATTCTAAAAAAACTTTAATACTACCCAATTACCTTCAAAAAACACTGTAAATGGAAAGAAAAAATAAGTACCAATTACTAATTTGTAGGTGTACTTTTTTTACTTTTTCCTTTAATTTGAATAATCTTCTAATGACACCTGCCGAATGTTTTCCGCTTGGGAGCAATGTACATTGTGCTTTTTAATTACACTGTAATTAATTTTAAGTTTACACACGCAGTGTATATTTCTTTGATTTTTTGAATAGTGAGAGCTGTTTCCTATTTTGGCCTCTCAGTGTTTGAATTCTCATTTTAACCATTGCAATATCATAATTTGGGAAGTGAGATACTAGACTTTTAAAAGCATCTTCTCTGGACACTCTGTTTTTATATTCTGTGAGCTTAATGTTCCATGAACATGGAAATTTTTCACATTTTTCAATAGGAGTTTTAATTTCTTCTTTGCTACACAATATGTAAGCCATGACTACACATGCTCTCTATGGTCTCAAGAGCAACTGAACGCTGTTGACCGGCAGTGCACACCGCCAATATTTAGCATGCAGAATGTTGCCGCTCCTTACCGAGAGCGTGGCAATAAAGGTCATTTTGCATTGCTGTGGGCGGAGCTTATTTGACTGGCGGGATGGAGCGACGGTGTGGAGCGCGAAGACACCGTCAATGTAAAAGGGCCTTAAAGGGCCTTAAAACCGTGACTGCGACACAGTAAAGTAGCGCGTCTTCCCAGCCGGCCCTTCGGGCCTGGCTTTGTCCTACCTTAACGATGTGCAAAATCGAGTGTAAACTACGTATACCTCCTAACGTAAATTAAAGCAGTCATGGAGCCCATAGTGGCCACCATCCTGGAATCCACACACAAGATGAGTTTCCTAATCAGTATGCGCATATTTTCCCTTAACGCCCTCATGTCCATTCTTCCGGTGCATAGGTTTCTATCGATGCTACGCCTTCAGCGTACGTACAAAATGTTATTTGATATGTAAACTAGGTGCGTTAGGTTCATTTTGATGAGTCATTAATTCTGTGTTCTTTTTAGATAATAAATAATTGATGTGGTTCAAGTCTTGTGAATTTCCCATTAAGGATGGAGATAGATTATCGTAAATGTGAAGGTTGCGCAACCAAAATTTGATCAATTAAAATAACGTTAATTACTAATTATGATGTGGACGTTGAAAAGTCTCATTTTATCTTCATTAGCATAAATAGAAGAGAGTGACCTTAATGTCACGACAATCAAAAGAGATGACAGCAACCGCAAACGTAAGAATGTGTGCCATCGACGAACAAAAATGGAGATCACGATAACGATGTATCATCGGAAAACTCAACCTTAACAATGACAGTTGTGTGGGATTTAGCATACTATGATAAAAGGAAGAGGCAACGATAACAGACTCGAGAATCATAGCAAGTACAACAATGAATCGGGATCATATAGAGTCACTATTCGTAGAACTGTCTAGAGATGGTAAACGAATTGTACTTGGAATGGTGTATAGGCCTCCTACAGCCTGTCCTATATCTTTTCTGAATGAGCTCAATCGTATAATTTCCCAGTTCAACAGGTCCTTATACAATGACATAATCATATGCGGTGACTTCAATTATGATCTACTGAAACATGAAAGCTATGAACCAATCTCTAATTTCTTAAATGCCTTTCAGTCTAAATCTTTCCTTCCGATCATCACAAAGCCTACACGAATCTCCTCAGAATCTGCTACTCTGCTTGACAATATCTTTATGGCAGACCCAACTGATTTTCTTGCTGGAATAATTACTTCTGAATTATCAGATCATTTTCCAGTTTTTCTTATTAAGAAAAATGTCTACATTGCTTGCACCAAGCCACGGGCTGAAACTTACTCATTTCGTAAAGTAAACAAATCAAATTTAGAAGAATTGTTCACCGTTCTAGAAGAATCAATGCCAACATTGCACATCTCTCAACAAAACAATAATGCAACGATCATTGATGAAGCAGTAGTAAAGTTGACTGAAACTATAATGACCGCAGACAATCACTGTTGCCCGATTGTAACTCCTACAGTTACACCGAAAAAAAAGTAAAAGCCCTGGATTACTGGAGACATCGTGATAAATATAAAGAAACGTCAAGCGTGCCTAGCCCTCCTTTGCGAAGGGTGAATATCTAGAGAAACATATAACAGATTCAGAAGCTGTGTGACAAACCAGATCAGGACATCAAAAACGAGCTACTTTACGCTCAAGTTCACTCAACTTAAAGCTGACGTAAAAAGACTTAGCGTCTCCTTAACTCTTGCTATGAAACGAATAACGCCGATAAATAGAAAATAAAAAAGGTTGTTCAAGAAAATGTAAAATACCATGAGAAGAAAGAAATTGGTAAAATCTTCAACAATTTCTTCGTAAACGTAGGGAAAACTGTAGCTGATGGTATTCCAAGTGAACCGACTGATCACCTGAAGTACATGGACCATATTCGAGAACACAACTCCTTTTTCTTCGCGCCAACCAACTCTCCCGATGTAATTGCGTACATAAACAACCTGAAAAACAAATCGAGTGGGTTACAAACGTTTTCGACCAAAGTACTTAAAGTTATTGCTGATATTGTAGCCCCGCTCATATCCAATATTATTAACCAGTCCCTCTTTCTAGGCACTTTCCCGAACTCCCTCGAAGTTGCTAGAGTAACCCCTATCTTTAAAAATGGCGAAAAAACCTGTGTAAACAATTACCGACCTATCTCCGGGCTACCAATTATTAGCAAGATATTCGAGAAAATTGTGTATAAAAAGTGTACTCTTATTTTGAACAAAAATCATTTCTCCATGAAAAACAAAACGTCTTTCGCTCTAAAAAATCAACAACACAGGCTATATTAAATCATTTACGATTTCTTTATTCTAAAATAGATGATGGAAAGCCTGTCTTCTCTGTATTTCTTGACTTTCGAAAAGCATTCGATTGTGTGGACCATAACATATTCCTCTCGAAACTACACTGTTATGGCATTCGAGGGGTTGCCCATGATTGGTTCAGATCATACCTAACAAATCGGAAGCAATATGTTGTCATTGACGATGCAAAATCGGACCCACAGACAATTTAGCCATGGAGTTCCACAAGGATCTGTTCTTGGGCCTCTCCTACTTCTGATTTTTATCAATGATGTTATTAAATCTACATCATTTTTCAAATTCATACTTTTCACCGATGACAGCACGCTTTCTGCAGTCCTTCCGTACCAAAATCCCTGCTCTAATTGCGGAGAGTATAAATAATGAACTGCATAAGGTTTCACTGTGGCTTATAGCTAACAAAATAAGCCTTAATATCGATAAAACAAAAAATATGATATTCTCTTACAAGAAAAATATATCTCTCCCACGCATTAAAATTGGCGAAGGTGAAATCGAAGAAACTAACTCATATAAGTTCCTGGGCATCATAATAGATAAACATCTGACCTACAAAGAGCACATCGCTCATATTAGTTCTAAATTATCAAAATCCATCGGAATCCTAAATAAAGTCAAAAATTTCCTGCCTGAAGAAGCTTTGAAAATGATCTACCGAACGCTCATTTCTCCATACCTGCAATACGGAATTGAAGCATGGCACGGAACTGAAAAATAAAAGCAAAATATTTTTTACTCTGGATAAAAGAGTCATCAGAGCGGTAAAGAATCTAAAATATAATGCTCACACAAATGATTCACTCAAAAATTTACAAGTACTTAAACTTTCGGATCTCTACAAAATCTCCATTTGCAATTTCATTTACAGAACATTACCAAATGAAGGCGACAATAGCCTAAAACAATTATTAACTGTTCAAACTGGTCATCATGACCATTTAACCCGAAATAAAAGTAAATTCATGCTTCCTTATTGTTCAAAGGCCCGGCCGCAACACAGTATCCTCTTCGTTGGAGCTAAAACTTGGAGCTCAATCCCTGCGGAGGTTCTTGAAAGTAATTCTTACAAGGTATTCAAAAGAAATCTTTACTCTCACTTCCTATCAGAATGCTAGTCGTGTAAGATCACCAAGTCAAATTTTGTCTCCTACATGGCTGCTCCTAATAATGTAATTTGCCTTGATTAATATCGCCGATCTTCAGTCTGCTCTTAAATCGTTTATCGAATTTACTGGTAAATTTTGTCCACTTAAACTATATTTTAAAATGAAGCACCTAATATCGAGTTGATTATCTCATTGATCAGTATAATACGTAACTAGTTTAAGTAAATTAGGTTAAACATTATTGTACACCTTAGAATAACGTTGATGGAAGGATGTCCTAGAAGTCGCTGAACTTATTCGGGCCCACAGGTAGCTAAACTCAAATTTGACTATTGTACTAGACTTAAGAAACACTCAACCTCTGTATCACATGTGGTAAATGAATTGTTTAAAATTGTTTAAAGTTTCCCTTAATTTGAAGTTTCTCTCGCAGTAAATTTCAATAATAATTAAAAAATACAGCGAAAAATGTCATTTGCTTCAAACATACAGAATTCATCAATTAAGTGTGTTAATTTTGTTCTTTTGAAACAACCTCCAGTTGTGGAGTAGTCAAGAAGACTTGTTGTGCATGCAAACGGCGCCGTTACAGAGGCTTGCATGAAAATAGATTACGATTATGCCCAGTGAGGTTACAGCTCATCGAGATTTTATGTAACGTGAGGCTTACAACTCATAAGCAAACAGACATTTATGGAAAAGAATTCTTATGCTCAAAGATGAAAGTCGCAAGTGTCCTAGCTCCCACCCTCTCTGTTCATGTCACAACGGTCGTAAGAGAAGTGAAGCGCTATTAGCAAGCTGCTCGCTTCATTAAACACAAGCCGGGGCTTTGGTGCTGGCTGGGAAAGATTTTTAACGTCGAAGTTTTCACTATCTCGAACGAAGTACAGAGATAATGAACCTTCGAGATCAAATTCTAGAGAAGAGTATCTCTAATTCTTCGCTCGTAATACGTATCAAAGAAAACGAAATACGGTCAGTCGAAACTTTCAACTTTCTCGATGAGGTACTTCTTAGAATCAAAGCCAATCAATCGGTATATAACTTTTTTGGTTAATGTGTAGCGTTTGGTAATAATCGAATTTCCAATTTTGGGTGCGTAAACATAGTTAATTTGATGTAAGTAAGCAATTTTTGTTCTATGCACTTTCCGTTGCAAATGAGTATGTAACGAGTTATAGCGGTAAATACTGACCCCAACTCTAGTCTTTGAAACGGAAAGAAATTCATCGAGGGCGTTGTACGGCAACACTACAATAGACTCTCCCCTTCGACGTGTCGGTTACGTTGAAGCTGAGGGTGATGATTCATAGGAAAAAATGATGAGGCAGTTGCATTCTTGAAAGATCACGGTATTTTACTGAAGAAAGTGATTTGTCCAACGTGTAATAACCTGTGTTGGTATGATGAAAAGAGAAATTTGTGGCGGTGTACCGGTTCGTACTTAATTTCAAAAACGAAGATATTAAGAAATTAAATCAACTTTTTACTACAGCTGCAGGTTAGTTACAATTCCTACATAATACAAAATTCTTTAAAGACACGATCATTAGACCGTTTAAGGAAAAGTCCGTTTGGGGTCTTCCCCTAATGTCGTTGAGTCCATTTAGGGTCTTCCCCTTTTTTCGCGCGCTTGCAACAACACAATAGCGATAAATACCATACCGCTATAACTCGTAAAATAGACATTTGCAACAAAAAGTGCGATCAATATCAGGTTTAATGCGCTCACGGAAATGAAGAATTCTGTTCGAAAGAATCACTAAAGAAACACATTTAAAAACATTTACACGAATGACATTCTGCTCGCTGATGCGTTATTTTCGAGATATAACAATAATTACGTTCAGATAGGAATAAAATTATATGGCCGGTTGCTTAATCGCCGCACTGTTGGGTCACGCCCACTTTTCTGGCGGGAGACGCCCACTTCTTGGCGCGAAATTAACGGCCTCGGTTTGGGTAAGTTCAGGTAAGCTATTTTAGATTGATTTATGTTATTTTAGGTTAGTTTATTTAACTAACCTAACATAACCTACCCTAACCTCACCCATCGTTACGTCAATACCGTATTCCAGCATATTTATGTGTCCGTTCCTTCACTTTTATATACGACATTCCCATAACTTCAAAGTTGAATAATTCGAAAATTACGCATCGCCGAGCAAAATACCATTTGTGTAAAACGTTTTTTAATGTGTTCCTTCAGTGACTCTTGAGAACGGAATTCTTAATTTCCGTGAGCGCATTAAACCCGAAATTGACCAAAAGTGCATAGAAGAACACTTGTTTATTTCGATCTAATTAACCATGTTTCTGCATCCAAAATTGAAAATTCGATTACTACCAAACGCTACACATTTACCACTTTTTTTCTGTGTATCTACCGTTTTAAATTGTGGTTGTTTTAAAAATACAAATTCTTCCCAAATCCATTGAACTCTTAATCTCTGAAATTGCTTTTAATTTGGTACGCCATAATGAATTAGTTTTCTTTGAGCATTTGAAAGAAAATAAAATCATGATACACTCTTTTGACATGAAATCTTCTATATAAATGTTTTTGTCAGGTCGAAGAGTCTAGCTAGTTGCCTACTGTTGTTCTAGAAAAGGTGTTCCGACTAGTCAAGCTCCCTAGTGCGGGGCACTTAATTTTGGAAGACTTTCAGAATGTTATGTATTCAATTTTTCACATTATGTTCAATTTTAGTTTTCCCCATAGCCCACTGTGTTCGGTTTTTCTGTAACTAGATTAGCGATTTTATTTGGCATTGACGAGTAAAAAAGAATTAATACCCACTCCCTACAATTTCTTTTTTAACAAACTTTAGCTCAGAAAAGTAGTGATTTCAGGGAGAAATTAGAAACGCTCATTAAGGTTCATTGGTTTACTCGTTCATTATCGAAGTCGGTTGCAGCTAATCGTAAGTTCCTTGCTTCTTCTCTTTTTTCCGTTTAGGTTTAGAGAAAACAACGTTTGCTTTTAATTTTTATTCGGAGGGGTTGGTGATGAGAATTTTGATGGTTTGATCACTAAAAAAATATATTTTATTGAAAGCCATGGATGGAGAGCCAGATTATTGCCTGGTGTAGGTGCGCTTGGAGACCACTCCATCAACAGTCACCGTCTGAAATGGAAAAAATGCGAGATGAGGATTCGCTGTTCACATTGTGAGACGATGATTTACTGTTTATATTATAGCCTCATGTGCGTATTGCACCTTCTAATATCAAGTAATATTTTCAAAAACAATTTGGTACAAACATCATTGATCAATACGAGTCATTGGTTCGTATATTTTCAAAACAATAGAATGCGCGACGCCAATAATTTTGTCCATATTTTTTTACTCTTTTCATGAATTTCAGGCAATTGCACCTTTACGAATAGACTTTGAATAATGTTGGACACTGAGAAACTTCTTATATGAGCTAAATTTAGTGAAACCAATCCTGTGACAACGATCTTTCGTTGAACGATCTAATCAAATAACATGAAGCTAACATGATTTAAAGTAACTTCAGGTTTTTTGCATGATGCCTTCAAAAAAATACAGAAAATTTATTTCTGGTTCAGAAAACAGCCAACTATTTCATTGGAAAATCATTTTTTTGAAAAGGATTGTTGTACGTGCTGGGCATGTCTGTCCCGTTTAAAAGGCCGAAATTATTCCCAAGAAATTTTTAGCCGAATGCATGAATTTAAATTCACAGTAACCTAGGTTGAATTTAAATTTCTTCATAACACATTTGTCCAAATGACTCAATGAATTCACTCATTTAGCTTATAAAGTAAAAAAGATAGGAAATTATAGCTCTCGAATAATTTTTCCCTTCAAAAGGTCCCAATATTTGGGCGTTCAAGAGCAGATGTGGGCCCAAATCTACCTAACATGACCAGCTCAGGAGTGCGCACCTGCACGATGCTGCTGCCGCTCTCCTCGATGACGACGGTGCCGCTCTTGGCTCCGAACTTGACGGTGCCCTTGTAGCCGTTGCTGGAGGGCTCGACGTTCACCTGAAAAGTACAAAGTGAAAGTTGATACTCTACCAATACCTTAAAACTGAGGGGGCTCTCATGCTTATAACTGCATGCATACATCAAAAATTTGCACCTATAAGTACAATTTTGTCCTTTGTGATTTAAAAATTGAATCGCTTGTAGAGAAAACGAACTCACATTATCTATCACCATGGAAAGGTACTGTTTTGGGATAGTTATACGGGACTTCTTGAGCCAGTTGAAACACAAACATGAAGTTACTCAAATTTTCAAAATTTCTCTTCCCAAAAGAAAAACAAAAAAATGATATGCGCACCCGAGAAATGAGCAGGAAATTGATTACATTAAGTTTCTCTTCGTTCAATCTTAAGCCTTAAGTTTATAAATTTAAGTTAGATGGCAAAGAAGGTCATTTCCCCAAAAACATTAGGTGATGACCCTCAAAATGTGTATTTATGCTTACGGAGTATTTGAGGCCAGCGATGTCGATTTCGGTCTCCTTGCCGAAAATGACGCTGTTGCTGAAGGTCTTATCTCCGGCGGTGGTCTTCACGGTGATGCCTCCGTCGATGGCGGTCACCTCGAGCACAGGCTTGGCAGCGTTGTACTTGGCGGCGGCTTCGGCCGGCACGCCTGCAAGCATAACACATCCAGATCGAATTGAAACTTAGCGTGTGATGTGCTCCCGCTACTGGTGTACTGTGGATTGACGAGGATGGCTCAATTTATTTCCGAGTGTTTAATAAGAAGTTCCGAAGTTTAATAATAAATAAAACTACTTGTACTTATGTTATATATCAATTTATGTTCTCAAAGTTACCATCCGATAGAAATCATAAATGACAGCTTAATGTCTTTTTTTGTCATCTGTTGTGAACAAGAGTAATAACGGGTAACTCAACTCATCAAGATTTATAGGTGAAACTTTAAATGAACTCTTGTTTTTAAACGCATAGAGTTTTAAAGCGTTATTGTATGTATAAACACAAAGCAAACATCCCAGGTTGTAGAGAAAAGGAAACTGTCAGGTCTGTAAATTGTAAAAAAAAAAATTTTCACAAAGAAAGCCGTATGTGTTACCAAAATATGGTTAAATTAGATAAGTACACACATTTCCTAAATTTCGTATGTTACTAAGTTTGTTTGAAGAGCTGTATGTGAGCGCTGGTCCACGTAGATACATGTATCTCTGATAACGCTGTCTACTCGTCCCTGAAGGATGATAGATGACCATCAAAAGCGAGTATAAACCGGTGAGCTATTGCAGCCAGCGCATCGTACGTATCTCTAATGCTATCATCGGACGCGAGTGCTCTTACCAGCGCATTTGTGTACTGTTTCTGTAGTGCCGCCTGTTCTCTTTTGAGTGTTACGTAAGCGATATTTGTTGCAATGAATTACAAGATTTTATAGCTGGTTTTTGCTCGGTTATTCTGAAACTCGTTTATTCGTTCCTTCTGGCGCGTTTTAGTTTTGAATGAACTCTGATGTTAAAATATTCAGACTCTCATTGCAGAACTTGGGCTTGAATCAGAAATATAAGCAATATACATCAAATTAACATCTACTAATCTTGCTCTGGAGTCACTATACGCACTAATTCATTAAAACACTTAATTAAATAAGTTTTAATTATTTAACTGATTGCGCCATCAGAGGAAATGCCTGAAAACTTTCGCAGATTTTTAACGGACTGACTTATATTATAGTGGAGAAAACAGCATTTGAACAGCTGTGTTTGGGTTAAGAAAAATGCGAGGATAAGCTAAGACACCGTTCATGAACAAATTTCCTTGGAGATCATCTTTGAATATATATTTTAAATACTTAATGTCGCAGTTATCGAATTGTAAGCGAATCAGAAACAGAACCTATTTTTAGCCTCAGCACCTACGCATGCAGATTCAAAGTTAGCATTTCAATAGGTGCTCCATGAAGTATATCCTAAGCAAATGATTGTTTGTATTGTGGATGGTAACACTCTATTGCAATGCTATATTGTAACGCTATGTTATTGCAATGCTAGGTAATAGACTGCCAATTAATAAATACAATAATATCAAATTAATATTAAAATAATACAATGATAATTGGAGAAACTATGGAGCCACATAATGATGCGCTCCTCACGCACTTTTAGTGCACAACTAATCTGATTGATGTTGTGTTTTAAGTAATTACAAAGCAAATTACATTACTTACGTGCATTATCGAACACTAGCATACAAGACCGGTCAAAAATGAAGGAATTGGTAGAGTTCGATCAAGCATGAAAAAACTCTAAATTAGGGGTTATTGTAAGGAAAAATATCACTACGTCCGATTTTTTCCAAATTGTTCCACATGATGCAAACAGGAGCTTAATGCATTTATGAAAATAACACCTGACGTAAAATGATCATATTTTTACCCTCGAGATAGCTATTCATGATAAACCTCTATGCAAATATTTATACACGTTGATTATTGTTATTCAGGATATATTATTTTTGATAGGGCTCGCACAGGAAAGTTTTAAAATACAAAATTGGGTGAGAGTCTTTTTAAAAAATCATATCACGATAGTTGTATTTATTTTAGTTTGGCTAGTGTTATTCTTTAAAATACTAATAAAAAATCAGCTTCTCAAATTTCATATAGATGAAATATTTACCGATGAACATGGATTTTGTATAATTCGACCTTCTGATAGAATCTAGATCTAGATCAGAATTTCAATGATACGTTCATTAATCTATTTTCGTCTCTCTTGCATGATATAAGATCTAAACACCACATTAGCGCTCGACATTGACGAAAGAATGTCCAAGAAAACATTTCATTTCGGCAATATTTTGAGCAAGCTAAATGTAATTTTCGTGTTCCATTAGGAGCGAGAATCGAGATTCTGCATGAAAATTATTTTGGCTGCTCAGAAAAACTAGTCTGGCTGCATCCTAAAATTTTTAAATTATCGGAGTTTGAAAGTCTTACACTTTTTTTCTAAGCTGAGGATCAGGATCACGGAATCATTTTGCACACTCCGAACTCAAAAGAGTGCAAGTAGAAGAATAAACTACGTCTTCACATTGCAGGGCCATGAGTTACTTCACATAAACTTAAAGATCAATTATAGTCAACAGTCTGGGGGCAAGTTAAGGTATGATATTAATTTCACAACACATTCCTGACAATGAAAAACAGGATCTGTTTGCTCACCGATCGACACGAGCCAGGCTTCGTAGTTGTCATTGGAGGCGTGGATGAATTTTCCAGTGACGGCCATGGTGTTGCTTGATGTGTTGACGGCTCGAGAAGTGACTGCAAAGTAAAGTAATTGGCTCCCTGCTCCTCGTCTTTATATAGGCGAATCGTATCTTGTCTACGCCCCGCAATGTGGGTAGGGACCGGTGGAATCAGGGAAGCCAATCTCATGTTCGTGTACAAACAAGCATCGATTTGTCGAGTGTGATAAAAAATTTCTATCGTTCTTTCTATAGTTATGTGTTTCGTTTGAATGATAATAAGCGTTTAAATGAGTCACGTTATAATCAGTGATGAGACAGCCTTGTGATGACCAGTCTATAAATCCGTGACCGATCTCTCGAATTCTACTCGTATGTTTGGCCAAAGACTTTTACATATGTACGAACAATGATCAAAATTTTTTGATTATTGCTTAGAAATTATTCCCCTTATAACGTTAAATGTTTCATGCTAGACTACTCGTGACCAGTTGAGCAGGTGGTACGATAATTTTCAACCTAGAAATTGGTTGATAATCCTGCTCTTGATGAAAGAGCTGTAGTTAAGAATTAATTAATAACATGTCTACAAAAACAGGCAAGAAACAGTAGAAAATATGGCATTGTAAAAAGAAAATTTGTTACTGGTTGTATCCACGATATAGTGTATGGACATGCTGCGATACCTAAATTATTCATGATAAATGTTTAGTAGTCAGCAGCTTCTTAAACTGCACGTGAGGTATTAAGTATGCGTTCAAGAACAGAAATTTCCTTTTACGTTTTGGTGAAAGACTCCAATTAACTATCTGCTGTGCGAAAAAAAACCTCAAGTTTAGCTTAATGTCAACGGTAAAGTATGGTGTTGAGTTTTGCTTAAAGTCTGTACTGTAAGAGTACCCCTTTTGGAAGTTTTTTTTTTTCAATA
>JACJUY010005917.1:11171-24460 GCA_014220935.1 Platorchestia sp. MABIK
TAATGAAAGCCTTTGTCCTTTATTGTGCAAGGTATTGGCTGTCTTGCACAGGACTTCAGCAACGAGCGATGGCTGGATTTGCGACAATTGAAGATTCCTACGGATTTGGATAATTTAGTCCAGATATTTGTAATTTGCTCTTTGAAGGCTAGATTTTTATCTTTTAAAATGCCCAGGATCTACTGGAGTTGGTTTCTTCAATTTCACCATCACAAATCTTACGGTGTGGAAGAGTCCCATTTCACTTGTAAGAGAAATTAATGAACTTTGTCTTGTCAATATAGAGGTTTATTTTATTAGCTTTGAGTCCCATTGAAACCTTTTGCAGCTCGTTATTTATTTTCTATACAATTAAAGGGGGGTTTTCATCAGGAAGACCAACTATATCGTTGATAACGAATAAAAAAGGAGAGCCCCGTGGACAGATGCTCGTGGTACTCCATGGCTAAATGCCATTTGCTCCGATTGTACATCGTAGATTATACCTGAAATTTATTTCGCCAGAATTCATAAGAAACTCGAATGAAAAGCGCGTTAATTTTAAGTCTGACTTCAGAAATTAAATGAGTTTATATTAGGACGCAGGATGATTCTTTTGTTGGTGACAATGTTAGAACGTTAAAAACTATATGATAGAGACAATTGAACGACATCAAATGATGAGTGATGAGGCACATAAAGATGAAGACAGTTAACTTGAAACGATTGATGAATATTGCAACATATAAACAAGGTCCGAGGTCAGTGGTCTCGGTAAACCATCATCCTCGTGAGTGACACAAAGGTTAACTTACCTCCTAAAAAACAATGTAGAAGTTTAAAATAGGTAAACCCGTTAAAAAAAGAAGAAATATGTTGATCTAGCTAATTAATGATGAACTAATCATCTGAACGGGGTCTTCCCCTGAAAGTTTACGAATGTTTATCGCTCCTAATGACGACTTTACTTAAGAGAAATTCAGTACCGCAATGAATTATATGAGCAGGAAAGAGAGACATAGGTGACCTAATTTGCCGCAAATTTAAAAACAGAGACAGAATCTTATTTAATAAATGTATTAATTGCTACTAACTCACGTTGAATTTTAAATTTACACTTGAGTAACGATTTAAAATTATTCAGGACTTCATCCGAGGTTTGGTTATACTTGGTGTCAAAGATTCCGAATAGTTAACAAGGCTATGCTAGAAATCATCGGTGACGCCGTGGTGCTAGCACATACAATATCACTAACGAGAACTCTGATTCATTATTTATTATTATCTTGTATCTCACACAGTAGTCCTTATGATATCTCGTTTTCAAAATAGTATTGTCTCTTTTTTTGATCACTTTCCATGCTAAAAATTAATTTTGGCTCACCGAAACCGATTATATTTCAATGTTTTTGAAAGAATATATTTCTTTCTTCAACTCTACATTTGAAAAATTAGCCTGCGCTAATCGCGTTATTCAGGCTGCGTTAACAAGAACGAGAAAAAAATTTTCATCAGTGACGTGTTAGCATCATAATGAATTTCCATCCATTTCCCACAGATTTCTAGAAAACATTTCAGTTTGGTTCATATCTTCGTAATTCAATTCTAATTCGACGAAAACTTAAAAATATTCCACTGTTGAAGCTAATTTCGCTTCGAAAAATGTAACTCTGTGCTTCGAAGCAACACCGAAAGTTATGAACACCCAATTTAAATGAGTGAAATATTTCAGGTTGTAACAGAACTTCTGTCCAATTTTTGAGTTATATGTTTAGGGCACGATTACCTCAACTTATCTTGTTAATGTTGTGTGCTTATCTATGTTAATTAATAAAATATTATTTCTTCATTCAGATTGTGTGATAATTATCGTAATTAATAGCTATTTTTTGCCCTAATGTACACTCCAATTAAGTAAAGCGCATGTCAGGCATATTTTACTGTCTAAATTTCATTAAGGCAATACGGCAAGGTCAGCAGCAAAAACACTCAAATAATTTTAATGGAAATGATGTTGTGAATGAAAAAACCTGCAGAAGATGGTTTTCACGTTTCAAAAAGGATGACTTCAGTCTGAAAGACGAACCGAGAACAGGATGCTAAAAAAAACTCAATTCTGAGCAATTGCAAGCTGCCATTGATGAAAATCCAACCTACACTACTAGAGAACTGAGCAAAACCTTTAATGTGAGCCATATGACCATATATCGGGAAATGAAAAGACTTGGCAAAGTCTCAAAGTCTGGGAAATGAGTCCAAAATGATTTGTCAGAAATCAACAGGCAACAGCATGTGACCTGTTGTGTTTCACTGCTTTCTCGCGAACTTCAGGCACCTTTTTTAGACCGAATCATAACTGGCGACGAGAAGTGGATCCTTTACAACAATGTTAAGCGCAAAAGACAGTGGCACTAGTTCCTATGTTCTTATGCTCATAATTCAATACGAGTACGCACTAACGAGAGGGTTTTCAGCAATGCGTCACATGAATTATACTTTTCTTAGTCACCTGTATTTTAAATGCATTACCAGAATCCGACTACCGCGACAAAGAGGGACTCATTTTTTCGTGCTTTTCTCCGAATCATATTTCGACAATTATCATGTGTATTACGATAACCATGAATGAATAGCAATTAAGGATCTAAATCATTTGTCTCAACACTTAATTAACATGGGTATTACGATAACCATGTATGAATGGCAATTAAGGGTCCATGTGTTGAGGTATTTAAACGCGATTTTTGCTTTTATTTCAATTTAAATGCGAGCAAACGAATACATTTTTCAACTAAGCGTTACGAGGAATGTGTTCTCTTAGTAACTTGTTTTCAAATGCACTGTCAAAATCAGATTAGGCAAAGGAAAGGAACTCATTTTTGATGTGCTCTTCTGTCAATCATTTTTTGATTCAACATTTTACACGAGTATTACGATACCAATGTGTTATTATCAGATAAGGATGTTTAATGTTAAGGTGTCTTAAAAACCAATGTATCAACATTTCATGTTATACTTTATTGGAAATGAAACGTTTTTCTTTTTTCTTTCTTTTTCTTGCTAAGTCGTGGTTCATAACCAATTCCGCAGCCGAGAAGTGGACTGCACCCTAAAAAATTCTTTTGTGTGTATGGTGGGATTTGAAGGTAATTGTTTATTATGAACTAATGGGTGACAATCAAACAATAACATCTGAAGCCTATTGTCAGCAGCTAACTCGTTTAAATGCAGTTTTACAGGAAAAACAGCCTTTTTTGATCAATCGAAAAGGATTGATTCTGCACCATGACAATGCCAGACCCCCACTCTTCAAGAGCAACCAAAAATCTCATTGAAGAATTTGGCTGGGAAGTCATGCATCATCCACCATATTCTCCCGATCTTGCTCCAACCGATTTTCATCTTTTCAGGAGCTTACAGAATCATTTAATGGGACAAAGGCTTACTTCAAGAGAAGAGGTTGAAATGAAACTAGTTTTTTCTAGTCCAATCTGGCTAAATTCTATGAAGAAGGAATCAGAAAGCTTATGGCAAGATGGGAAGATGTGATTAATAAAAATAGTGACTATGTTGAAGGTTAAATAAATATATTTTTGACAGGATTTTCACTTTCAAATTTAAAAAATGGACAGAACTTCTGTTACAACCTGATACTTGTAGGAACAGGTCTAGCCTAATTCTCATTAGAACGAAGCTGCTTCTTTATTTTCAGTCTAAGTATTTCCAGAGTGTGAAATACGTGCGATTTTATGGATTTCTTGCTCATTAAATCAGAGTACATCAGAGAAGTGAAAAACAGGCGATTTTTACGTTTTTTATTTGGTTCTCGTTCTCAGGGTTTCTATCGGTATGGAGCATTGGAGTATACCCAGACAAAGGACCCCAACGTGTGATAGAGTTAAGCTAGTGAGCTAGAACCAATGTACAATAAAAAGCCATTTATTACATATTAAATCAAAAAGTAGTGAAAACAACCAAGCACCTACGTCATTCATTACCCGGTCCAAAATTGCCTTGTTGCACACGGTGAGAGGAACTGGCCCCTCGCTCCTAGTACGTGTGAAAAGCATAAAAATTATGAACGATCTACTCAATTTCAATCACAAAATAAGTTTGGGTGAGGCGAAAGTAGTTCTTGGAACAGATGATAGATTCAAACACACTGTTGTTGAACTACTATTAATTGAATAATTGGGAAACTTCTGTATAAGACCCGAGATCTGTGCAATCCTCATGTACACTAAAATGTTCCAAGCTAACAAACTTTATTTTCTTTTCAATATTTTCTCGTTAGTTTTTTTACATTTGCATTTTTACACGTGAAGAGAATCGCATTCAGCTTTCGAAATATGGCATTTTGAAGTCCTCACTATCCATTGTGGCTTCTATTTTATTGGAATATACCTGAGAACAAGATTGAGAGTTCATCTCACTGAATTACATTAGGACTCACAATATCAATGGTAGTGAGAGGGTCTGGGGAGCCGAGTCACACACCCTACTATCACCACAATGCTAAAAACTCTTCCTCCGCCCACTGCATTACAGCCCACGTTTGCTGACTTTTTCATGTGCTTCATATACGCGCTCGCCTCTTACAGTCGTGCCTACTTCTATTCCGCGTACAACGCCAAGCTATCAGCACTCCGAATCGAGTGCTCAGAACGCCTCTACAAAGATTTTTCACTTTGCATACAAATGTATTTCATTGAAGGCATTCTTGTGATTTCTTTATTTTGCCCAGCTCTCACTTATATTCTTATTTTCTTGAACACTAATTACTCGTCCTGTGTTAAGATCTTCAGCTGTTACAGAATAAAATGTTACGAAGTTTGACGCAGGTGAGAGAAGTCTGAGATTGGGTTCCAAATAATTTTGGCATCCTATGGCCTTAGAAATGTTTCGAGTTAGACAGTTGATAGCTCGGGAATGAAATTTGTGGGAAATTAAGCACTTGATTCAATTGTCCAAGAAGTGTTCGTGGGAATTTTGAGTCATTCATATTTCTATTTTAGTCCTAGTTTAAGGTTAGACTCGAAAAGCTCTTTTATTATGAAATAAATAAATAATTATATGTTAGTTTAAATCTCTTAAAGCGCTAAAAGAAGAGCGTTTCGAAGAGAGGAATGAGGAAGGCCCCATTTAGTAGGGGATAAGGGAATGCGGAGTCTATGCAGAAGGGGCATAGTAACAGCAAGTTGAGAAAAAGTTCATGAAACAAGATAAAAGTTGAAGGGGAAAGTAGTAGGTGCCGAAAAACAGGACAGCAGTGAACCTAAAAAAGGTGGTCCTTAACAAAACTAAAAAAAAATTTTATTTCTACAAAAAAAGGCCTACCTAACTATGAGCTCGGGCCCTCACACATTTTCCCCCTTGGAATGCCAATTCCTTTAGATACAATAGTTGCATCCCCCTGAGGGATTCTTTTATTATGATGTTAGACCCTTATCTATCACGGTTGATAAAACAAGCGAAATTATAAATTAAATGTGCGATGGAAACACAAGACGGCTTGTTAAAATGAACAAAATAGAATTCTCTGCTTGATGAGATGAAAACACGTGTCAACTCTGTTCAAAAAATAGACCTGCATGTATAACACGAGGTGAGCCAGTATCTCACAAACTTTCAGACAGATAGAATGATTTATATAATTTAATGATTAACTTGAGAAAATGCTCAAAAATTTATCTTGAACATGCTTCACATTTCTGTTCACACGGTAGCATCTGTACATGGTAGAGCTTTCTAATAAAATTGACGAAAATTACATCAAAGTTTCAATATTTTTTTTTTTGCAACGCGAAGTCACTTGATCCTTTTGCTAATGTAGAAGGTGAGTAGTTTCAGTTGTTTTTGAAACATATTAGAGCCATTCGTTGTCTTATTTTCTGCTGATATTAAACTCCATCGTTAAAAAACGCCGCGTCTCTCCTTTCACATTAACGTTATCCAGCTGAAACTATGAAAAAGAATTAAAGCATGTTTGTGCATGTTCTCTTTTATTTATTCAAATTCACTAGGACAGGAAATTGTAAAATTCGACAGTTGATGAAGAAGGATTCCCTCCCAGCCTTTGTTTTACATGTCAAGCAACAGCGCTGTGGTCTGATATAAGCTAAACTGATGAATAACGATTGCCAAGGCCCGACCTAACTTCTGTTACGGCGGCATTTGCCGGCACTAACAGAAGGGAACACCGCAATTTCAGCAGCATTTTGTGTCTTCCTCGTTCGGCAGGTGAGGCCCGTCCCGCATGTTCCTTCCTCGCCAAAAGAACCTCCACAGGATTCTCCCGGACCCTGTAGAAAATCATAGGTGAATTATTTGGTATCGTGATTCTCATCCTCATATGCATCTGATCAAATTTAGCTTTAAACTGACAAAAACTTAGTGCAAACAATGCATGAAATATGGTGAAAAATAATGGACTAGAAAAACTAAAGTAAGAAATTTGCAGCGTGTATTATTTCTCTAGTAATTTCTTCACTGAAATTAAAAAACTATCTCTAATATATATTTTTTAAAATATTCAATCTCTTCAGTATTGCCAATCATTCAAATGTTCATGGGGCAATAGCATTTTCACACATGGATGAAATATTAATCGTCCAGTACTGTCAGAATGTAAAGCAAGAGAGCTGGGAATTTAGAATATAATTCAGAGCAGCAGCTTTTCCAACGACGATACACATCATCAAACATCATGTTCTCAATAATCTGCTATAATAATTTAAAACGAAATATGCTGGTACAGAAGTAAAGTAAAAAGTGTTGCGAGGAACGAAGCAATGTTATTCTTTAGGAAACACGCTTCTTATCATTCCCTCATGCAATTAAGCATTATTATTAAACACCATAGCATGGCAAATTTTGCTTGAATTGATGTATCACCGAAATAGATGTTTTTTTTTTTGTTTTTAGTTGTTCGTTTAACACCCTTATTTTTTCATGCCTACGCCAGAGCACCAGGCCAAATTTTATAAAACTGACTGTGATCGCCATTCTGGAAAATCATACTGTACATCCATCTCCTGTGTGTTTGTAGTGCACTAAATAAAATTCAGTACAGGGACTACGCGTTTCAGCTATTCATTTTTTTTAAACGTAGATCCGTTACAAGAGGTTGTAATGTTCTGTGGAGTTAAGCGAGTCATCTTGTGCATCGTTTGAAGTTTCCTCACTGATTTCACATCGACTGGATCTTCTACGAAACAGCTATTAATAAGCCGTAGTCATAGCCACGTTTTGACTATTTCCATCATTGATTAAAAAGGAGTAATTTAATTAAAAATGAGGCATTGGCAAAGAATGACTAGTATCTGTTCGAAGAAAATTTCCTGGTTGATGATTCATAACGAGTATTTATGAATTTAAATTCGCACTCCAGAGATTCGAAATTTTCTGGGTACCGTTAGTTGTCCGTAACAGATGGAACTGAACAGCACGCGTTATCTGACATGGACTCCCAAATTGAAATTTTTGCTCTTTAATAATCCAGAACGCTGTGTGAGCGGTGATTCTTTGAAACTAACTATTAAAACATCTATGTACATTAGCAAACTAGTGGTGAGCTGTAGTCTAAGTTTCTCTACAGATTGCTCAAAAATCTCAGTTGGAGTAAATTGCGTACTGTACATACCTTCAAGCACACATCGCAGCAGCCGCAGACGCCCTTCCCCACCCCCCACTGGCATGCAGGCACGCTGGGGCAGTTCCTTTCACTGCAGGGGACGCAGAACGAGCCCTCGCATTGCCTGGGAAGAAAAGAACAAGAACGTTTTGATGTCGAATCTGTACTAACTCAACAGGTATTTTGGAAGCAACAGAACGCGTGTTCCGATGAGTCCATTCATAAGGTTATCTCAGACATCTGTCTCTTGGAAGATAATAATAGCCCTCATAAATTTTAAATTGCTCGCCAGTATTTTATCATGAATTTTAGTGCATTTCCAGTATATTTTATTAAGGTGCATTCACAAATTGTAATACCAAGTTACGGCTGTACTTCAAAGTGTTTTCTAGTGATTTTCATTCCAGCAGTTATTCAGTAAATCTACAGACTTAACAAAATTCTAAATATTACAATAAAAGTTCAGAAACACAACTTAGAGTTAATGAGGCAATGGACAACCGCTCGTGTTGTGGCCTTGCTACACGACAAGCACCTGTCGTGACATGTGTCGTGTATTTACCACACCACACATCGACTTACTCTTACAGTAAACTTACCACACCACAGACGTACGTACTTCATTGCTTTAGACTTACCACACCACAGACGTCAAAATAAGCAGCACGGCCAGCAGAGTCTTCATTTTGTCGAGATGTTTTCGTCTGCAGGATAAAGCTTGAACAAATTTAAACTGCATTTAATGAAAGATAAAATTATTTTTTTCGGTCTTTTCTTGCTGGTTTTCATGATATAGGTTTTCTATGTTTTACATCAATTATTGTTTTGATCTATCAACGTTGAGAACAAGTTTTACTCTAGAACCTGTAATTTATTCACCTTAAAATTGGCCGTACTTTTCTATTTGGCATAACAAAAGTTATAGTAGTCGAAAGTTTTCAGAAATATAATATTGTGTCGAAATTCTAGCCATTGCTCTAACACTGAGGTCCATAACGGACTTTATAAGGCAGATTTAAGAGCCTTCTACAATAAAGTTCATAGGCTGTGATCGCTTGATCAGCCTAAAAATGTAATAACGCAAGTAATTTGAGACTAAGCGGAGCAATGGCGAGGGTTTCCCACATCTTCGGCGAGAAACGTATATGCAAACTAAAAGTGTTCGTCTGCTCTTCTTGCAACGAGTCCCAAGCCACAGCAAGGGATTCGGGGAAGGGGACGAGCGGGTCAGCCGAAGGCCGACCAGACAGATTGTACTCAACCGTGAGCGAGTGCTCACCTGCTTATGTGCGCCGCTGCTCTACGGCTTTCCGCCCTTGCTACTGGGGACGCTTGTGTCCTCAACAGCCGGCTACATTGAAGATAGTTCTCCTGAACATACTTTTCGAAGTATACAGGTGAGCCCTTGTCATTTATGTTCCGCTTATACTTAAACTTATTTCTATTATAGCGTTACCGGCCCCAGATGGGTGCCAGGCAAATGTGTGTGCAGTACAGTGCCCGTTTATTCGGGGTTAGTTTCCACTGTGCCGGGTGGTTTGCACACATATTTTTAATATCAAGGTACAGTTTGCGTCGTAATTATTCATGGTGCGCGCACCCTCCAATGTGTTTAATGCGATTGGTCATGCCTCAAAGTCTTATGTTCATATGGATCCAAAATAACTATAAATGAAATAGCAAGGATAGTCGATTTTATAATAGACATCATTTCTTAGCGAGTTTAATAGGTCAGGACAACCAAAATTATACAGTAAAGATGAACGTTTCGACCATAAGCGTCATTCTCAGCATCTGAGGAAACACATTTTTTTTTCATGCAGATTAAAAAAAATATACAGGGTGTTTCAGAACATGAGGTACAAAATTGCACACCAGGTAGAAAATGGCCAACTAAACACTCTCCTTCTATGAAATTTTTCGAAAAAAATCGTATTTATGAGATATTAGCTGTTTATTGTTTTAAAAAAGGATGAAATTTAATTACACAATTACTCGAAATATTTATTTTGAATTTACGTTACAAACACTTCTATTCTATGAGAGTTTACAATGATAGATCTCCTGTCATGACTCCATTCGATTTTTTTTTGGGGGGACAGATGAAGAACCTTGTTTATGGTACACCCATTAAATCTGAGGAAGATCTCGTGGCCAAAATTACAGTGGCTGTTGGTGAGATTTCTAAAATGCTAGAGATGTGTTTCTTAATATCCGGCAATCGTTGAGGCTAAGATTTGAAAAGTGTGTTGACATAGGTGAAACACATTATGAACAATCATTACAAGTAAATTTAAAATATATTTTACGTGTAATTGTGCAATTTAATTTCATCCTTTAAAACAATAAACAGCTAATATCTCAAAAACCCGAATTTTTGTCGAAAAATTTCATCGAAGAAAAAGTGTTTATTTGACCATTTTCTACTTGGTGTGCAAGTTTGTACCTCTTGTTCTGAAACGCCCTATAAATATAGGTAACATTTGTGATTATTAACAGGAAATTTGCAAGGGGGAGGAAGATTGGACATCATTTAAAACCGGTTTCTCATTCATGATAAAAAGAGACCCTAAAATTCAAAGATCTGTTTGATTAGAAGCGGTTCCAATTATCTTGAAATCGTCTAAACGAACAGGCAAGTCGCATTTTTCTGCATGGGCATGCACTGAGGATTAAGAGGGATAAACAAGAGGCATATTTGTTAAGCAGCTACGTCCGGCATGCTCCGCTACACGAGTACGCAAGGCCCTCTTTGTGGACCCAACGTACTCTGAAGCACACAGTGCGCAACGATACTTGAAGATAACTGACGAAAGCAAAGCCTTCGGGAGCTCATCTTTGTAATTGAAAATATAATTGATTTTGTATGCGTTCATTAAAATTATTCGAAAATTACAATATACGTAATGTTTTGATAACAGCGACAGCAAGATCTTTTTAGTTTTTCAGATTGGTGACCAAAATAGGGTATAATAAAAAAAGAGATATTTTTTCCGTACAGTTGTCATAGGCGGCGGTCATGAAATTTTAGATTAAAAAACTTCTTGATTAATGAATGTATGAGCCAAGCAGGGAAACCATTATTACGAAGGAAGTTATTGAGAAATTCAACTTCACTATGAAACGATTCAAAACTTGAACCTACACTATACGCTCTACATAACAGAGTTCTGATACTAAATAAAAAAGCAAGGACAGTAACTCTCAAATTAGCCATTATTTTTAATCAAACAAGAGAATTAAAACCGAACGTTTCGACCTCTAAGGTCATCTTCAGCATCTGAAAATTTTTTTTATTAACATGAGTCCATTTAAAAAAAACATTTGAAAATTTTCAAATGTTTTTTTAAAATGGATTCATGTTATTAAACAATTTTTTCAGATGCTGAAGATGACCTTAGAGGTCGAAACGTTTGGTTTTAATTCTCTTGTTTGATTAAAAATAATGGCCAATTTGAGAGTTACTGTCCTTGCTTTTTTATTCATTATGAGATTGTGCAAAAGGCAGAACATGAGGTACAAAATATTTATCAGAGTTCTGATACTATTTAATTTGAAACAAAGTTACAAAAACCGTAGAAACTCAAACTTACTTACCCTGTGAGTGTTTACTTGCGATAGACAGAGCTGTGAAATCTGTTGTTTTGACGCGTAATCGTGGAATCCAAAAACGGGAGACGGTTTTCTTTTTCGAATTACATGGTAAACATAATATTCGGATGTTGAGAATTCAAGTACGACATGAAAAGGCTACAGTGAGAACTACATCTTAAATAAAAGGAATGTGTCATCAATGTAACCTTGATAACCCTTGTGGTCGAAACGTTCATCTCTACTGTATAATTTTGGTTGTCCTGACATATTAAACTCGTAAAGAAAAAAATGTCTATTTTAAAAGCGACTATCCTTGCTAGTTTATTTGTAGTTAGACTTTGCAAACGGCAAAACATTGACGTAAATCATGATTCAAGCTAATCGTTTAGCACTGGGAAAAAATAAACGTGAGGTTAATTCAACACATTTAGCACAATCATCTTGCATGTCACGAGTTCACCCTGATTTGGGAAATGTTGTAAATGTTTCATGATAAAAATTTAAAATAGTATTTCTCATTGTGTTAAAGTAAGGAACAAAAGATTCATTGAACTATGAAATGAAAAGATTACATCTTAACGATTTTTATATAAAAAGTCGATAGTTATTCATTATGAAAAAAGTATTTGAAAAAGATAATTCGCCAGTCTGCCATTAATCACATGCTTGAAATTGTAGACCAACCTGCAGTTGTTCAAATATTGATCGCATATGCTAGTTGTTCGGTGCACAATATCGGTAACCGCTACCGAAACCTTCAAACTCTGTGGAAGACTAATATCACAACTATCGGCATCATTCTACTTGAATAAATTGATCACGCTATGTTCGGTAGCACAAAATTCCTCACTCATGCTTCCGCTCAAAAATTAACGGAAAGAATTTCGTGCAATTCATGGAGTGATGTTCTTCCTGTCTTACCTTTTCTCTCTGAGTGTCGCAGCAGAAGCATCTCACTGCTAGGCGAGACCTGCTTATATAAGACTGGCAGTGAGCTGCAGGGCTAAACGCCCGCATCCTGCAGGTAATTTCAGGTTTGCGATGGCTGAAAAAAACGCATTGTCATAGGAGGTTTGCAGGACCTTTCAAGGGCACCATACAGTACTCTAGATGCTAGACGACGGCCGATTGACAGAAAATTTGTTCAATCGTTGCACAAGCTGACCATGGAAGATAGTTGACTAGAAAAATAAGTTCTGCACTTATTGTGCAGAACGGACGCGCGAATGGTCAACTGATTTAGAAATAGTGATCAAAGTCGACAAACTAATATTTCTGGCTATTTTTTACATTCTTTCCCTATGCTCGCGGAATGAACATGCGAACTGTTGTGCTGATAATGATAAACGATGACAAGCTAGTATTTTTCGCTGATTCATTTACATTGAAGGCATGCATTTGATACCCTGCTTAATGGTAAATTTAAGCTAATATTAATTTTATTGCATAAATAAAAATGTGAAATGTGAGAGGTTCCTAAAATAATCAAGCACCAATTCGTCTCACTCGACTAGAATTCTAATTCTAGCAAGCCTTGCCGTATAATTTTCACATTGTCTGACCCGGTTCTCGCCGTTCAAACGTTTGGTGTTCCCCGGCCTAGGTAACTGTTAAGTCTCCAGTGCTTTGCTCATTTTGTACAGACATCTAGTTACTGCTGCTTTATCATGTTGATCTATTTTCATAACTTGTGAGTCGGTTCTTCGAAGGCAGCGCTGTGGTCAACAGCTGAGAGATCCTGTTCTGCAGCTGCTGCAAGGCTGTCGTGTAATTCTACTTGCTCCTACTTCTACGGTCGTGCACCCAGTGGATTGTATTATCGTTTAAATTTCCTCCCTGAGTAGACTGTGGAAGGACTTTAAACTGTCTTGCCGTGAACAGAGTTCACATTAAACCGTGAACAGAGTTTAATGCTATTGCGCAATGTGGTACAATATTTTGATGTAAATTCTAATTTTCAATAAAAAAGAGAGAACCAGGAAAATGGTATAAAACATTTTTCATTAAAATGTATTCTCGAGACTAAATAAGACTCGTAAAAATGGACGTTTCGAGCCTTCGCTCATCATCAGCAATACGAAAT